>PVJD01012354.1:0-40267 GCA_004026545.1 Mormoops blainvillei | reverse complement strand
CCCCTTAGTTTCGCCCTTGGTTTCTTCTTTCAGACTTTGCTGTTCCAGCTAACATGCGCTGTGGGATCCAGACCCCCCCTTCCTGAGGTCATCTCCGTCAGATGCTCATATCCATTAAAAATGCACTAGGTGGGGTGAGAGGAGAGGTATCATCGCTGGAGCCTCTCTCCTCTTCCCCTCCCTCACCAGCCTTCGAACTTCTCAAATAAAAATATATTTTTTTGTTCTGAATCTGACTTCCCGTCTGTTTTCTGGGGGAACCCGTTGGGCTTCTGGGCAGCGGTGCCTGCGGTTAGCCCTGGCCCCTGGAGGGCCAGAGGGCAGGACAGAGCGAAGGTCCGGAGAGCCCAAAGGAGGAGATACCCTAACGCCCCAGAGCAGAAGCAAACAGGTGCCTGGGGCTTCTCGGCTCCTTGGATTAGAGCGTGGTGTTGAGTTTGAGCCGTTTCCCCCTGTGAGCCCCAGAATAAGGCAATTCTCTTCTCCAGACCTCATCTCTAAAGTGAAAATAATAATAAATAATAATAATAATAATAATAATAATAATAATGTGTTATGACGATCCGGTGAGCTCACATGTGTGCGGTGCTTGGCACACTGCCCGCATGGCAGGCTTCCTATGGGTGGTAACCACTATGGTTTTTTAAAGGAAGACTAAGATTTTTTAAATTGAAAAAGCAAAAATGTTAGCATTGTAAGAGACGGATACAGGAGCCATAACAAGAAGCTGACATTTGTAATTCAAGCACTCACTTGTTCCAAGATACCCAGGAAATCCGATATACGGGATGGACACAGGCTGACCCCTGTGTTGAGTGACAAGCCCTGGAAGGTTCTTTGGCATTGGAGAAGTGATCATCCCTTATAAACTACGGGTGAAAAGAGGAGGGTTTCTTATCATCTGAAATTGAGCTGCTGACTCTGGGGGCTTGTTTTAAGTGGTCAAGATTTTCAGTAGAAGCTGTGGAACTTTTTCACACACAAAGGATGACAGCGACCATATCGATGCCTATCCTAACCACACTTAGTGATTTGTCCCAGGCCCCCGGAGTCCCAATGATAGCCACACCCTAAGCCCCCATAGCCACCTTGGGCTCCACGGTCGTTTCCATAGTAGCCGCAGCATAGTCTTGGGAGGCGGGGATGAGTGTTCGCTGTTATTGTCACTAACGATTGGAATGATCTTCCAGGCATTTTCTGGCTTGGAGTGACAGTGTGCGTAGTGGTTAAGAGCAGACTTTCCAGAGAACATTTCTGGTGCCGACGTTAACAACACGTATAGACTTTGGGCACGCTGTCCCTCTCAGCCTCGGTTCCCCCAACAATGAAGTGGAGATAGACATCGCTTTCTTGTTAGGCTGCTAGGAGGATAGACTTAAATTAACGTGTATCAATTTTTTAGCACAGCTCCTGACATCCAATAATACTTTCTCACACCAGTTATTTTCCTGTTTTCACCCAGAGAGGAAAGGGTCTGGCTGACACCTTTAACCTCTCTTGTCCACACCATAGCAAAGTGGTGGTGGGGGAGTGCCCTTCCCTCCGCCTCTGGGCGGGTCTCTGACTCAGCTCAGGGCACCCCATCCCCTTGTCCAGCTCCCAAAACCGGTCGGGGCTCTTCTAAAGGGCTCATTAGAGGGGAGAGTCCCCTATCTGCATTCTCTTCTTTCTTTCAGCATTCCCAGGGTCTGAGCATTAGGGAGGCGTTTACACATATGAGACCAAGACCGCTAGCCCTCCAAGGGACAGGAATGGGGGCACTAGAGGCAGAGTGAGGGGTCGCGATGCTGGATTTTCCGAGGGTGGGACCGGTGGGGCCGGGATGCCCGGATGCCACGGTCGCGGGCGGGGCAAGCAGGTCCCTGCCTCCTCCCTCGGGAGCTGTTGGACCTGTTGTGCCCCCCCTCCACTTCCGGGCTGCTGTGGAGGGGGACGAAGCAGCCTCTCTCCTCCCTCTTCCCCAGCCACCTGTTTCGGAGGCTGAAACGACAGCGCCCAGAGTGCAGAGGCGAGCGCGCTGAATCCTGAGCGGGTGAGGGGGCCGCGGCTGCAGGTCAGCGGGGGGCTGGAGACTTGGCCTCCTAGGTCCGCGGGGCTGGAGGAAGCTAGAGTTCGGGACTTTAGCTCCCTGGAGGAGCTGAGGACTCAGGGCTCCTGGTTTGTCTGGAGAGAGGACGCCTAGGAGCCCCGACTCCTGGGTCCCTGGGTGAGGTGGCATGGGCGACGCTTCTTTGGGGTCGGAGCCAAGGCTACCAGGCTCCGGAGAGCAGCGGATGGGAGCCCGGACTCCTGCGTCTCGGAGGGAGGAGACCCGGGGTCGCTGTAAGGTTGTCCAGGGATCGCGGGGGGCTGCTGGGAGGGTAGCAAGGCGCCGCACCTGGATGGAAGGGAGAAGCCAACAGGGGGCGAACTAGGACTCGGTACTCAAAATCCGGTCCCGCCCCCGAGGGCGGGGTGAGAGCCCTAGAATCCCGCCCCTGAAAGGTCCAGGCCTGGTCCCCGCAGTGCTCAGCCTCTTCCTTTGAACTCTTAGGCCTCGCCTCTTTGGAACAGTCGGGCGGAGCTCTCGGGCCCCCTGGGCCACGCCCCCACGCTATCGGTCCCCGCCCCCAGACTCCGGACCCCGCCCACCCCGCGGTAGCGCGCCACCGCCATGGGGACTCCTAGCAGCCCAGACGAGGGGATCCCGCCGCCACCGGTCCCAGAGCGCGATGCGGCGGTTCAGCCCAAAGGAGCCGCCCAGCCCCCGGAGCTCCCCGAGGACCGCCGCGAGCAGGAGGCTCCCGAGGTCCCGGCGGAGCTTTCTAGTGGCGGAGGAGCCGAGCAGCAGGCGGAGGAAGAGGAAGAAGTGGCCGAAGGCAGCAGCACTGAGAGCAGCCGCGACGCGGTGAGGGACCAGGAGGGCAGAGCCACGGGGGGGAGGGAGAGGGGGACCCAGAGCAGATGACAGAGAGAGCGAGAGACGGGCATGGAGAGACCAAACAGACAGACATCCGGAGACAGGGAGAGAGCCCCAGAGATATGGAAACCCCTGAGAGACAAAGACAGGGACCCCGGGCCAGAGAGACCCAGACCGAGTGAAAGACAGAGACACCTAGAGTCCGCTATAGAGAGACCAGATGGACAGAGACCCAGAAACAGGGAGACTGAGAGACAAAAACCCAAAAGAGCCCGGGCCGGCGGGGCTCAGCTGGTTGGGCCTTTGTCCAGTAACCCGAAAGGTCGCGGATTCGATTCCCTATCAGGGCACATGCTTGGCTTGCAGGTTCGGTCCCCTGTGGGGCACGAGCGAGAGGCAGCCGATTGATGTTTCTCCCTCCCATTGGTATTTCTCTCTCTCCCTTTCCCCTCTCTCTAAGCGTGCCCTCGGATGAGGATTACATAAATAAATAAAGAAAATTACAAGAAAAGACCCAAAAGAGTCAGAGACACAGGAGGAGAGACTCAGAGAGATGGTATAGATTAGAGACAGAAACGCAGAAACAGGGCAGAGGTGCTCAGAGAAACAGAAATAGAGACCGAGAAACCTTAAGAGAGGGAGATGCTCCGAGGAAGAGGAAGAGAAGTAGCAACTCAGAGACAGAAGACAGATACAGAGTGGGAGAGGCGAAGCCCAGAGAAACAGCATGAGAGACTCGAGAGACCTGCGGGAAGAGAGAGAGAGAGAGAGAGAGAGAGGGGGAGAGAGAGAGAGAGAGAGCGAGAGAGATCCAAGGCTTACGAGGACTTGACGCCCAGAGAATAGGACCTGGTTAGAGAAAAAGAAACGCGTTCCTTGAGTTGGCTCCCGAAACTGCGAGCCCCTGGGGCCCGGTGGTCACCCGACTTGCACCCTCCCTTGTATAAAAGCGTGGCGGTTGAGTTTAGGCCGATTAAGACCCCCCCCCCCCCAAGTATGAAGCAGGGGGCCGCTTATTTAGTGACTGCAGGGGGCGAGGCCTCTGCCCTTGACCACACCCTCTTTGATCTCAGGGGGAGGCCCCGCCTTCGGTACAGACCCGGGCCGCGCCCTCCACGCCCACCCAGTCTAAGGAAGGGGCGCGAGGGGCAGCGCAGCGGCTCCGAGAGCAGCAGCTGGAGGCACTGACTCGAGTGGCGCTGATGGAGCAGCGAGTGAAGGAGCTACAGCGCCAGAGGAAGGAACTGAGGATCGAGGTGAGGCTGCAGACCTCGTGCGAAGTCTCCCTATCCTTTCCTCCATGGGACCCAATTCTAGGCTTCCAGCCCCTTCCTTCCCTCGACCTCGGGGCCCCAGCCTTTGCTTTCTCCCCGCAGATGGAGGTCGAGGTGGCCCTGCTGCGGGGTGAGCTGGCTGGAGAGCGAGTGGCTGCCCGGCGGGAGGAGGAGCAACTCCGGGAGCTGCTGGAGCAGCAGGTGGACGCGGAGCAGGGCGGCCGGGAGCAGCGGGAACAGAGGGAGCAGGTCTGTCTGTCCTGCTGGTCTCCGCCATCAGTTTTCCTCCTTGTCGGAAGGATATTTCTGTTGGGACTCCTAGGAAGAGGGCTCCCAGGGCCAGGGTTACTCTTATTCCCCAAATGGGGACACTTGGGCAGGGACGGGAGACAGTGGTGGGCAGAGGCCTCTCCTTGTCTCCCTCCTGCCTCCTTGACCATGATTTTGGGGTGCGAATCACTGGGGCCTCTTCTTTTGTCCCTCTCCCTGTGCTCTTTTAAGGTCATACCCATAATACTCACAAATACTCATAATGCTCATGAAACATCAAACCAATAAAAATAGAAGAGTCAGATGGCCACCATGTGGTGTGCTCGTTAGCTTCCGCAGTGATTAACTTCCATTCCCGTTTCGTGTCCCTCCATTTGCTTCCCTGTTCCTAGCTGTGAAAGCCTATTCCAGATATCACATTACTTTTAAGTCAGAACTCCTTTTTAAATTAATAAGCCCTTAATATTGTCTTATTTCCAGTTTTCACGTTTCCAGATTGCCTCAAAAAGGCCGTTAAACAGTTGGCTGTTTGAGTCCAGTCCCCAAAAGGGTTGAAATGCCATGTGTGTTGTTTTACTTCTTTTTTGTTCTCTGATTTTCTTGTATTCGTGTTTCTCCCATTACCTGTTTCACTTTGAACAGTCCCTACCTACTCCTGTTTCCTGTACCAGTTGTTGGAGAAACCAAGTCTTCTGCCCCATGGTCAGGGTGTGGCCCTTGTCCCTCGATGCGTTCCACTTCCTTGCAGCAGGCGGTGGGTTGGAAGTACAGGCTGCATCGGACTCACTGTGTTTCCTGTGCGCCGTGTCAGGGGGATGTCACCTCTGGTTGTCCAGGCCTCAGTAGGTCACTCTGATCCCTTCGTAATAATCGTTTATCCAAAGGCTTTAATGCCCGTCCATTGGTGGTCATTGCTTGGATCCGTTAACATTATAGCTTAGGAGATGGTAACTTTGTAATTGTATCAGATTCTCTCTTTGCCCTTATCTTGTATGTTGTAATATCTTCGGGCTGGGTCCTCAAAGAACTTACACTTCTCTGAGCCCTGATTTCCTTCCCGTAATCAGGCCTCTGGGTCCTGCTTACCATACTGGTTCCTAGATATCCCTTCCTCCCTCAGACCCAGGCGTCGGCCCTTCTGGGTCACCATGCCCGAAGCTGACCTTGGCAACTTCCTTTCTACACTGTTCCTATCTGGCCCTCCCCTCAGTCACCAGGCCAGAGTCCTGGACCTTGCCCGGCACGCCTCCCCGTCCTTCCCACCCAGGCCTATCAGTCAACATGTCCCGTCCTTTCTGTTCCCTGACCCTCTCTGTCTAGTCTGTCCTCTTTGCGTGGCCACTGCCCAGGCCCAGCGTAGTCTCATCCTCATTGCTTGAAGGACTCATGAAGGAGCTGGCCTCAACCCCTCGGATCCATCTCCCGAAGGGATGATTCCACACCTAGGTCCTGCTCCATCCTTTCCATCCTTCCACGGCTCCCCATTGCCCCAGGATAAGGGCTCCTTAGCCTGGCTGACCAAACCCAACATGAGCTGAGCCCACCTTTCCACTGTTACCTCCCACTGTGCTCACCGTCTCTTTCCTCCATCACGTCATCTTCCTCTGCCACCAGAGTTTACCCCAAACTTCCCATACCGTTCAGCTCCATGGTGCATTTGCAGCACGCTGTTCCCTCTCCCCGAAAGGCTCTTCCAACCCCTTCTGTCTCCCTAGGTCTAAATGCTCTCTGATTTTTGAGGCTTACCTTGAAATCCTTCCATCCAGGAAAACCTGGGATTACCCCACTAGAAGTTGCTCCCCGCTCTGGGCTCCGACAGCCCCTGCATTTCATTACCCTGATTGCCCCAGGCTGTAATTGGCTGTGTCCCCACCAGATCTGACCCCCTGCTCTGGGTCCCAGTATCAGCCACCCAGCATGGATATGCTTTGCATTTATTCATTTCTTGAAGAACCGTTTATACGATGCCTGCTCTGGGCAGGCCAGCGCCGGAGTGGACGAGACACAACAGGGTCCCTGCCCTCATGAAACCAACGCCAGGGAGAGGGGGTGTCTGAGGTGCGGGGGGCCTGGCCCTTGCTGGCCTCTGAGTGTCCGTCCCTTGTGCCCGGGGTGGGGGCGCTAAAAGCCTAGCTGTTCTCTCAGGAGCAGAGGCGGCTGAGCCAGGAGCGGGATCGAGTGGAGGGTCTTCGGCAGAGACTCCGGGAGGCCCAGGGACAGCTCGACTCACAGCCAGAGGACCAGCGTGAGCGGCTTCTGCAGGCCATGCAAGAGGTGAGGGCTCTTTGGACCACCTCAGGGACATGGTGTCCAGGCCCCTTCTCCCTCAAGACCCAGAAGTCCAGGCCTTCGGTCCCCTCCTTCCAGAGTCCCCTAACTCCCAGGACTTGAACCCGGGCCCTCAGTGCCTCCTCCTTCCTTGACCAGGAGTCCTGGCCCAACCCTTTACTCTCCTGAGCCCTCGGGGTCCTGGCTTCCAGCCCCTTTGCATTTCCTCCCACAGTTGAGGGAACAGCTGGATGTGGCCCAGCGTGCCTACGAGGACCTCGAGTTCCAGCAACTGGAGCGGGAGAGCCGGCGGGAGGAGGAGGATCTTCGGGGCAGCGCCGGAGCTTGTGTGCAGGACCCCAAGGTCCAGGAGCTTCAGGCCAGCCTGGCTCAGCACAGGGTGAGCTGGGCTGCACTGGCCTGCCTCTCTGTCTAGTCTGTCCTCTGTCTTCTCCGCTACACGTCTGGCCCTTCCTCTGTTTGCTACCTGTGTCGCGTTCTTTGCGATGGTAACAGCAATAGCTGGCGTCTCTTTAACCGTTGAATCCTTGCAACAATCCTAGGAGGCACATCTTATTTTTTCCCATTTTATAAAGGAAGACACTGAAGATCAGTGTACTCGTATAATCTTTTCCAAGTCACTTAGTTTGTAAAGGACAGAGCTGGGATTTGAACCTATTCGGTCTTCACCAGTACACTCTGTGCCTGTCAAACGCTAGTTCAGAAACATGCTGCCACCCGTTCTTTCTGGGAGCTCCACGGTCAAGGCTGCGATAAAGCCCACTGGGAAAGGTGGCATGTTTGGTTATACTTAACACCAAGTTTTCTGGAATTTCGGATCAGAAAGTTCCGATGTGTATCTCCTTTCCCCACCTCTATTTTTGGGTCTCCTTCCTGTCACTCTCTCTTTTCCTTTCCTCTGTCTCACGCAACTTCTGTCCATCTCTGCTCTGTTTCTGCCCTGTCTTCCATCTCTGCATCTCTGACTCTTGGGAACTGTCTAGGTCCTCTTTCTGGTTTGTTTCTCTGCCTGTGTCTCTCTCTCTCCCCCTCCCTCTCTCTCTCTCTCTCCCCCTCCCTCTCTCTCTCTCTCTCTCTCTGCATCTCTCTCTCTCTCTCTCTCTCTGGTAACTCTCTCTGGGTCTCTGTGTCCCTTGGCTTTGTCTGTATATCGAATCCTCCTCCATCCCCTCTTCTGGGCCCCCCCAAAGGGAAGAAGGCACCAGGGAGCTTAACCCTGAGTCCTCCCCAGTCCTCCCCAGGCGCCCAGGTCCCAGGATCTCTGTTATGAGGTAGAGCAATCCCCAAGCTGGTTCAGTAGGAGCCAGCCGGGGACCTGGGGCAGCTCAGTAAGGAGGGCACTGGGGGTGTCCTGCAGCGCCGGATCCAGGTCCTGGAGGAGCAGCTGAAGTCGCTGGGGGAGCAGATGGCCGCCGAGAGCCGGGGGCTGAGCCGGAAGAAGGAGGAGGCCGTTCAGGCCCTGACACAAGTAGGTGGCCATCGGTTCTACTGTCCTGCCTCCCCTGGGGCCTCCCATCGCTTCCCGCTGCTGGGATGGCCCATTCCGACTCTGAGGGGTGGCGGTCCGTGATACCTGGCCTTCGCCTAGGAACGGAGCCGGCTGCTGGAGCTTAACTGCCTTCAGGGAAGCCCTGGCGGAGACTTCGCTGAGCCCAACCAGGCCCTCACTAAGGTATGGGGGATTTCATGCGCCTGTCAGCCCCTGCTCCCTCAGACCCAGGGGTCCAGGCCCTAAGGCCCCTCTTCCCTTGGGATTCGGGATACTCAGCCTCTAACCCCCTTTAGCCTTGGGACCCAGGAGTTTGGGCCCCCGGCTCCTCCCCCTCCTCAGGGAAACGGCAGTCTCTGCCCATGGTCCTCACTCATGCTGGAAGACTGGACAGTAAGACCACCTTCCAGCCCTCTCGTGACGCCGGGCCTTTGTTTTTCCATCTGAGAAATGGGCTGGCACTGGAGTGGCCAGAGCACCCCGGAACCAGAGGGTCCTCTGGGATCCCTCCCGCTCCCATTGACCTCCGCCCTCCCCCGCAGCTCCTGTTCACCCAGAAGACAGACCGCCAGCTGCTGGTGCTGCAGGACCCCGCTGCGCACGCCGCCACCGCCGCCTCTTCCTGCCTCTTCTCCGTCCGCAGCTCCCTGCAGGTGCTCCCCTGCCGTCCCCCGGTCGCTTCATCTCCAGAATCCCCACTGTGGCTTTCTCTGCCGTGGGGGACAGGGAGTTGATCAAGGGGTATTTTTAGTTTTATCAGGTTCCAGCTTAATTTAAAAAAATTTTTTTTAAAAACATTTATTGATTTTAGAGAGAGAGTGTGCACAAGAAAGAGAAACATCTACTTGTTGTTCCACTTACTTATGCACTCACTGGTTGTTTCTGGTATGTGCCCTGATCAGGGATCGAACCTGCAACATTGGTATATTGGGATGATGCTCTAACCAACTGAGCTACCCAGCCAGCGGCTTCCAGCTTAATTTTTTTTCCCTTTTGCCGCACACCCCATTCCTTCTCTGGAAACAATGAAACATGTGCGTCCAGGTATAACTTTTAGAAGTATCTGAACAGGGCATATTGATAGAAAGACCTCCTCTCTCCTCCCCGCTGGTCCACAGCCCCCTCTCCAGAGGCAGCACAACTTCTTGTTTCTTGAAGAGCCTTCCTTCCAGATCTTCTGAACCCTTATTAATGGGACAAAGACCTTTTGAATGGGTTGCTGCTGATTTTTTTCAATGAAATGAAGTAGACAATGGCAGGGCATGGTGCCCGAGGTGGGGTGAAAGTGAGGTGACCGAAGTTTGTTTCAGTTGTGTGGACGTGGGGTAAGTGCTTAGAAATTGGTAGCTCTTGTTATATCATGTAAAGTTTTTTTGTTTTGTGCAAAAATGTGTATATTAGCTATGAGTTGGCTTTTATTTCATAACTTAATACTCTAACATGGAGATTGTTTTCCATCGATACATTTAGAGCTGACTCGTCATTGTTAACGACCCTGCGGTAACAACAATAAGAACAATAACAGTAATACTAATGGCAGCTGATACTCACCGAGTCTTTATCGTGGGCCACACACTGTTCCAAACACTTCCCATGTGACTCACACATTTGGCCTTGCAGAAACTCAGCAAAATAGGTTCTTGTCTCCATTTTACAGGTGAAGACCCTGAGGCAGGCAGGTGACGCGACTTAACTAGCTAGTATGTGGCAGAGCTGGGATTTGAACCCAGGCACTCCTGTCTTCAGAGCCTATGCTTCACCCTCTCTGGGCTTCCCTGTGGACACAATTTGACACGGGGGCATTGAACCACCTCCCTCTGTGGATGGTGATTTGAGTGTTTTGCAGTTTAAGCAATGCCGTTATCAATTTGTGTGTGTGTCTTATACACACGCTAATAACATTAATGAATATTATTATATTGTCTAATATACATATCATGTAATATAATATGCAATGTATTATATTCTTTCTTATTGATACTTTTTAAATGTTAACCGTTAAAATTTTTTTATTTATTTATTGATTTTTAGGGAGAGAGAAACATAGACTTGTTCCATTTGTTTATGCACTCTATGGCCGATTCCTGTAGTGCCCTGCCCAGGGATCAAACCCGCAGCCTTGGCGTACCAGGACGATGCTCTAACCAACTGAGCTGCCGGCCAGAGCTACTTTTTAATTACTATTAATGATAACAGTCACCCTGGAGAGATTAATGTAGGCCAAGATCTGCTGGAAGCCTTTTTGTCACTTTGAGCCATAGGGAATTGCTATTATTTGGGGGTGAGAAACAGTCAAATATTGACAACTTGACATGAAATTATATGTATTCATGTATATTCACAAAAAAATATATATAGTGTTAGCGTATATAATTTATACACTATATATATTTTGTATAATTTTATACAAAAATTATACACACTGTAATTTGTGAATATATAATTCCATGAATAGATAACATACATTCGTGGAAAAATATATATAAATATATAAATATAAATTAAAAAAAAATATATATAAATGAAAAGATATCATTTCATTTTTTGCTCGGAAGAATCCCCCAAACTAGGTGCTATTAAGGGCAGAGGGTGAACAGATAATGCCTGGGAGCTTCACTTCCTAACTGATTTCCCCGGAAGCCTGATAAAGGTGGAGTATCAGCTGGGTTGCCAGGCAACCGATTTACAGTAAATGTGACCTTTAGAAGTAAGTTGCATGTCTATGAATATGCAGTGGGAAGCTGTGTCCATTCCTATGGAGTTGTTTCCTGAGTTACTGGTTCCTGTGGATACGGGCCTTCTAAAGCCAGGAGGACCCTGTACCCACTGGTGTGGATCTCATACCCGCCTTGCACCCGGGCCAGGCAGTGTCCTGTGTGCTTTGCGCGCAGTCAGTCATTTACTCCCAGCATCAACCGAGGCAGGGCAATGGGCCATTGCCCACTTGACAGCAGGGACGTCTAGCCTGGGAGGAGAAATGGCCTCCCAGAGTCACACACCTAGGAAGTGGCAGAGCAGGTCTGAACCAAGCCCGTCTGTTTCCATGGCCTGTGCCTTTTAGGAGACGAGGGTTTCTCAGGCTCCTTCAGAATCCAAGTGGGCACGGTGGTCAGCACTGGTCCAGAGGGAGCGACCGCGGGTTGCAGGGCACAGCAGAGTCCAGGGAGCATTTCTGTACTCAGCCGGATAAACATAAGCAGGCGGTAACTTCTCGCCTCCTTGCCCTTCTTCCCTCCATCCCAAGTCCTATTAAATCCTCAAATTGCACCCCTTCTATCCAGGGTCATGCGATGCCTAAGAGAGCTGCCCCTGCTCGTGTTCAGCTGGCAGCACTTCCCAGCTGGCTGAACTTAGACACGTCTCTGTGCCTCCATTTATTTAGTCGAAAAATGGGAATTATAACAGCATCCAGTGGCTGGCATTTAAAGGCTTAGCGTGCCACCTGGCACATAGCAGGTGCTCAGTGGATGTGGAC
Organism: Mormoops blainvillei; assembly: GCA_004026545.1. Lineage (NCBI taxonomy): Eukaryota > Metazoa > Chordata > Mammalia > Chiroptera > Mormoopidae > Mormoops > Mormoops blainvillei. Next base: position 28,571 of record PVJD01012354.1, on the reverse strand, counting down.
AGCCGGTGCTCTGATTACAGTCCCAATTAACAGTAGTAGTATAATTATTAGCATCCTTCTGTCCACTTCCACCCTGTCTCTGGTTTTTGTGACCTTATACTGGCTTCCTCACTGGTATCTCCATCTTATTTTTTATCTCCCAACAATCTATTCCGCACACAGTAGCCCTCCGGTGGCCCTCAGCCTCCTCACCATGGCCTGCCAGCCCCTGCATGGTCCAGGCCGCTGCCCACCTCTCACCGCCCTCCTCAGTACTCTGCTCTGCTGAAGGAGCGCTGACCAGCCATACTTGCTCCTGTCTCAAGACCTTTGCACTTGCCAGTTCTTCTACCTGGAGCACTTCCCCTCAGTCTTCCCCGACCAACTCTTATCCTTGGCTCTTGGGTTCTGTCCCTGGTCTTCCAGTTGAAAGGTGACCCTCTGGGTTTTTTTTTTAACACTTACCTGAGGATATATTCATTGACCCTAGAGAGAGAGGAAGGAGCAGGCGGGTGGGGGGCGGGAGAGGGGGAGAGAGAGAGAGGGAGAATCATCGATCGGTTGCCTACCACACGAGCCCCCACTGGGGATCGAACCCGCAGCCTTTTAGTGTACAGGATGATGCTCTGACCGGCTGAGCCACCCGGCCAGGGCAGCAGGTGACCCTCTTTTATAACACCCTAGTCTCTTCGCTCCCATCCATTTCTGATGATATGTTTGTGTGATTGAAATATTTCTACAGAAAAGGACTCACATTCATTTACTGTTTTGTTACCAAGGGAATGATTTTTGTAGGAAATGTGGGGAAAATGCTTGTTGGTTTCACTTTACTCACCTGTTTTCAAAATCGAGTTGGTTCTCTTGCATCCCCTCAAGGACACCAAGTCGATCTTCCCTTTACTGTTATTATTAATCATGGACCGAATGTATTTGATGAGTTACAATCTATAGCAGTGAGTATTCTTATTGGTGCTCAAATTATGCAACTTTTAAAATTATTCTTTATTATTCATGGAGAGTTGTTGCTTTTTTTCTTTAAAAATGATTTTAGCTTCGTTTCTTTATTGATTATTCTCATGTATGTTTATTTTCATCCTTTTGTAACTTTTCAGAAAAATTACAGAAATAGTAGAAAGAATGCCTGTGTAGCTGCCACTCAGGTTCTGTAATTAACATTTTACACATTCGACATTCACTTTATTATTCTTTCCTGAAACGTGATTCCCTTTTACCCCTAAATACTTCTGTATTATTATGTAAGGTCAAGGCCATTCATTTTTTAAATTTTAATTTATTTAAAAAAAGATTTTATTTATTTTTTAGATAGAGGGGAAGGGAGGGAGAGAAACACTGATGTGAGAGAGAAATATTAATCAGAAGTTTGTTGTCTCTGGCTCGTGCCCCAACTGGGGACTGAACCCTCAGCCCCGGCATGCGCCCTGACCAGGAATTGAACCAGCGATCTTTTGCTCTGTGGGATGATGCTCAGCCAACTGAGCCACACCTGTCAGGGCTCAAGGCCTTTCTGACACATAACCACAGTGTAGTGATCAAACTCAGGAAACTAATTGAGATAGTACTATTAACTCCCACAGATCTTATTCATATTTTGTCAGTTGTCTCACTAATATTTTTTCTAGCAAAAACCAAAGAAAAAAATTTCTTTCTGGTCCAGAAACACAGGTTGCATTTAGTTTTTGTTTTGTTTTGTTTTTTTGTTTTTTAAACAAGCTAATTTTCCCCTTGTTCACATATGGCTTATGGAAAAGGCTCTTCCACTAATATTTCCATCCATTCAGATCATCTGCTGGGGGTGGCCAGGGTGACCAGTTTTTGGAGTCTTCTCGGAGATATTTGTGTTTATATGTTCTGTCATGCGTATATGCTTTCCCTCTTTTATGCATAGATATATCTCATTTTCACACTGCTGTGTACTCGCTTTTATCTTGGAGGTTATTTTCTCTCTGGATATAAAGAGCATCCCCTCCTTTTACTGTATATGCTGCACAATTTTCCGCAATGGAAACCAGGATCGTCTCTGGTTTATTTGCCCTGCCCCCTTCTATGGGCAACTGGAGGTGGTCTCCAGGTTTCTGAAAGGAATAACCTTGAACTCACACCATTTTGCATGGGTATTAATATATCCATACAAGTGGATATAGTCCTACAAGTGGAACTGGGACTCAAAGATTTATGCATTTGTTATTAAAAAAAAAAAGAGAGAGAGAGCCAAATTGTCCTCCACAAAGCTCGTTCCAGCAGAACTGCCCCTCCCCAATTCGTGGGAGAGTGCCTGGGTTTTCCACGTGCCCACCACACAGTGGATCTTTCTTTATGGTTTTATTGAAATATAATTTACCCAGTTACAGTGTGCCATTGGTGGCTTTTAGTGGATTCGCAGTGCTGTGCAACCATCACCACCACTTTAGTACCCCACAAAACCCGGTACCCTTTCGCCATCACCGCTCAATTGCCCCTCTTTCCCAGGTCCCGGGCAACCGCTGATCTACTTCCTGTCTCTATGGAGTTGCCCCCTCTGGACATTACACCGAGTGGCCTTCTGCGACTGCTAGCTCTCACTCAGCGTCCCGTCTACCGTAGCTTTTCGTTCTGTGCCAATTAGATGGTGGTTTTACTTGGCAGTCAGTCCTCCGATTTCCAGTTGAGACTGAGCATCTTCTTGTGTGTTTTCAGGGCTCCATCGGCCTCCAGAGGACTGGAAGCATGTCCCGGAAGAGGGGAGAGAGATTGAGCCAGAGGGGATCCCCCCGACCTCTGTCCCTCCATTGTGCTGGTGAGGATCTCCGCCCTACTCCCACACAACTTTCTTCCCAACCACCAGCCTTCCTGCAGCACAGTATGGAGGAACTCGGCATGGATGCCTGTTGGGGGAGAAGTGGAGGGGCTTGGACAAGGGAGCATCCCAGCCTCCTACCCTAGCCTCACCTCTTCTCTCCCAGGACCCCTGGGGACCTCAGCCCTCCCCCCAGCAGCAGGAGACTCTGGGAGACACCCACTCTATCAGCTGCTGAACTGTGGCTCTGGGAATAGGTGAGACATCAGGGAGAAGGTGCAGAGATGCGGGCAAGAGGCAGGGCCGCTGTAACCTGCCCTGGTCTCGTTCCTTCCTGCTAGCTATGGGGCACTCTACCCAGACATCGCCCGCATGGAGCGGCTCCTGCAGCAGGCCGTGGCGGAGCGGGAGCGGCTGCTCAAGGCCAGGGTGAGACCCTAGACCCTCCTCCCTCAAGCCAGGAGTCCAGATCCCCAGGCCCTCCCACCTAGGACCAGGAGTCCCGGCCCCTAGCCCCTCCTCCCTCGGACCCAGGAGTCCACGCCCCCAGCCCCTCCCCCGGACCAGGAGTCCACGCCCCTAGCCCCTCCTCCCCTGGATCCGGGAGTCCACGCCCTCAGCCCCTCCTCCCTCAGACCAGGAGTCCAGTCCTTTTTTTCCCCAGATCTTACTGGTCAGTCTCCTCATTGACCCCATCCTGAATCCACAGGAAGGAACGAGAAGGAGCACGGAAGGTTCCTCATGCCCCACCGTTCCTGCCGTCATGGTCAGTCTCCTACCCTCACCCCACCTCTCTCCCGCTTCTTTTGCCTCCTGGCCTCCGCCTTTTCTTATCTCACCCTTTCCTCCCCAGTGGCACAGAAAAGTGTCCTGGGCTTGGCAAGGAAAGGGGAACCAAAAAGACGTGGCTTCCGTTCCCGTTGTGGTTGTCTGTACTCTGGCATGTCCTCGGGTAACGTGCTCCACTTCTCTGTGCCTCAGTTTCCTCTTCTGTAAGTGGGTGACAGTGTCAGCCGTTACTGCAATATGAACGCAGCTACATTCTGGGGCTTTTAAAAATCATTAAAAATTTTGTGTTATTTATTTTTGATTCTTTTTCTTCTTTTTAAAAGATCTAATTAATTTATTTATTTTTAGAGCGAGGGGAAAGGAGGGAGAGAGGGAGAGAAACATCAGTGTGTGGTTGCCTCTCGCATGCCCCCTACTGGGGACCTGGCCCACAACCCAGGCATGTGCCCCAACTGGGAATCGAAAAGGCGGCCCTTTGGTTTGCAGGCGGGCACTCAGTCCCCTGAGCCACACCAGCCAGGGTTGGTTCTTTTAAAATACTTTTTATTACAGAAATATTCAAGCACATGCAAAGAGAGAGAGAGTAAACCCCTATGTACCCCCGGCGCAGCTTCAGTGATTATCAGTATTGAATCTTGCTTTGGCCAACTTTGTTTTACTCATCCCATGTCTATTTCCCACTCTGCAGTGGAGTATTTTAAAGCAAATCCCAGATATTTCATCCATACCTCACTGTATGTTGCTGTATTTTTTAACATAAAAACTCCACCGTCCTACTTTATCAAGACTATTAATACTTCTGTAACATCCTAGTACGTATCCCATATTCACATTCTCCTAATTGTCTCCAAAATGTCTCTTTATAGTTGGTTATTTAAATCTGGATCCAAACAAAGTACACACGATGCATTTTTAAAAAATGTTTAACTTTGTTCTTTTTGTTTTTATTTTATACACACAGTGCTTTTTACAAATGTCTCAGATCTCTGAGATTAAGAGTCCTCCTTCCCCACTTTCTTAATACCATTTAAAACAAATTATTTATTTTTAGAGAGGGGAAGGGAGGAAGAAAGAGAGGGAGAGAAACATCAATGTGTGGTTGCCTCTCGCACGCCCTCCACCGGGGAACTGGCCCGCAACCCAGGCATGAGCCCTGACTGGGAATCGATCTGGCGACCCTTTGGTTTGCAGGTCGGTGCTCAATCCACTGAGCCACACTGGCCAGGACATAATGCCATTTTTTTCATGGAAAAAAACTCGAGTCATTTATCCTGTAGAGTTTCTCACATTCTGGATTTAGCCGAGGGGCTCGTTATTAAAATGTGATTTTTACCTCTGCTAATAGCATGGATACGTTTTTGTTATAACAAACAGGACGGTATGGGAAAGCGAAGGTCGCCCTTGAGCCCCTCTCCTTGTCGCACCTCCGGAGGCCCAGGTGTTTTCTGTTGTTAAAAAGCCTTTGAATCTTCTTAAAACTTTTCCACATACACTGACGAAACCATATTTTGTAAATTTACTTTCCCTCAAAATGAGCACGTTGTTCCCAACCTTCCTTTTGTTTTCCCAACCACTGGGCCTTTCTGTTTTTGTTCCAACTTCTGTTTATGGGGTGCTCACTGTGCCGTGGGCCCTGGGTTGAAGCAGTGACCGATATGACAACTGCCTTTGGGGAAGCTGGAGTTTATTGGGGGGGGGCGGGGGGGGGACAAACAAAAAAACACTTTAGCCCTGGCCAGGTGGCTCAGTCGATTGGAGCATCGTCCCATAAACCCAAAGGTTGGAGTTCGACTCCCAGTCAGGGCACGTGCCTAGGTTGCGGGTTTGATACCTGGCTGGGGCCTGTATGGGAGGCAACCAGTTGATATTTCTCTCAGACATGGATGTTTCTTTCATCCTAAAATCAAGAAAATATATGCTTGGGTGAGGATTACAAAGATAATAATAAAGCTTTAAAAAAAAAAAGCCAAATCAGTAAGTAAAATAAGGTGCGTGTCAGGTGCAGATAAGAGCCAGGGAATAAAATAATAGAGCACAGGCTCTAGCTCATTAAAAATGAATTGCCCCTGCTTTGTAGCAGCGTCATTCATTACATAGTGTGTCTCTGCATTTGCGCCTGAAAGTCGAATGACCAGGTTGGAGAGTCTGACGGCAGCGAGCTCGTCCCCGAAGCAGCCTGTGCTGTGCCAACAGCCCCCTGGGGTTTGCTGTGGGAAAACTGAGGCTCTGAGAGGGGCGGGGGTCCTGAGCGGTGACTCGGGTGAGCAGGGGTGGAGTGGAGAGTCTGGAGCCCATCCCTGCTCTCTTGGATTGGGGTGGACTCCACCACGTCCTACCTGGGTGACCCGGGTGAGTCACCTTCTCTCTGAAGCCTCAGTTTGCTCAGCTGTGAAATGGGGACACTAGCAGGCGATTTGGGAGAGGAAAGGCGTGATCCCGGTGATCGCTCGGACAGTGCCAGACGCGCTGGAGGGCGTCCCGCACACAGTGGCCGCCAGTAGTATTGCTGTATGGATTTGACACGGTGCCCATGTGCTTCCGGGCCCCGGCCGGCGACCTTTTAACTGTCTCTACCCCTCCTACGCACTCCCCCGCTCCTCCCCATCGCCCCCCTTCTCCTGTTGGCTCTCCTTGTCTCCATCCAATGAATCTCATCTGTTTCTCACCTCTTCTTGCTCTGGTCTCGCTTCCGCTTCCGTCTTCTCAGCCCTCGATACTCAAAGTGAGGTCTGTGGACGGATGGCATCAGCGTCCCTGGGGCTTGTTAGACGTGCAGAACCTCACCCCGCCCCAGACCCCACCTGGAATGACCGAATCTGAGTTAGCGTTTTAACCAAATCCCCAGGGGCTCAGTTTGCGCAGGCCTGAGGCATGCCCCGAGCCTCGGGATTACAGGGTCGTACCATTGTTGGCAGGGGCCATTCAGGAGGAGGAGGTGTGATCAGGCTGGGCCTGGTAACAGTAGACACTTTCAGGGCCTTAATTTAATTCTCCTCCCCTTTATGACCACCTCAGGTGGCCACTGCCCGGCGAGTGCTGTCTTGGTTACCTCTGGTTGTGTGGCTTGGGCCCAGTGACAACCTGAGTCTTGGTTTCCGTATCTTTAAAATGGGGATAATAACGTACTTACCGCCCCCCACCCCCTCAAGAGGGTTTGAGTGGGCGGAGAAACTATACCTCTGAACTGCTTAGTACGGGTAATGGCCACTGATTTCATCACAACAGCAATAATAATGGAAATGGTGCCCTTGTTTATTGATCACTTACCGTTTGGTCCCTGCTTTACAGAGGCGGTATATGAGGGTCCCACTTTGGGGACGCTGACCTAGGCGCCCCTCACCTCTCTGCATGCCTCTGGTGTTTCAGGGTGAGCTCTCGGGTCAGGAAGCCCTGGGTGGCACTCCCAGCTCTGCCACCTGAGCTCTGGGTGACCTTGGATGGACCACTTCCTCTCTTCGTGCCTCGCTTTGCTCATCTGTGATATGGGGCTCCTAGTAGCCCTGTGTCAGGGGCGGCAGCAGGGAGTCAAGGGGTTGACGCTGGCCAGGCGCGGGCAGTTTCCTAGTCGGTGAGTGTAGCCGTCAGGTTTCCCGTCGCGATCGCCATTGTTAGTGTTACTGTTTGAAGGCTGTTAAGAGACCTTGCACTTGAGCTGCTGAGACTGGCACCTCCTGTGGGCTCCAGGCTTCAGGATCCCGTCCTGACCCCGTGCCCTCAGCTGCCCGCTTCTCTTCTCTCCCAGGCCACGCCCGCGCCCACGCCCCCTCCCCGCTCTCCTGGACCCCGGGTCTTGGATCTCCAGCAGCACCTGGAGCGCTGGGGCCACAACCCCGAAAGCTGCCCCCACGTCCAGGTTTCCGGGGGCTGCTGCCGCGGGCCCCTGGTGAAGATGGGCGGGCGCATCAAGACCTGGAGGAAGCGGTGGTTCTGCTTTGACCGCCAGGCCCGCCGCCTGGCCTACTACGCGGGTAAACTCAGCCCGGCTGCTGGCTGCTGTGGGCGCCCCGCGACTATGGGGACTCACCTCCCCGGGCGTTCCCACGAGGCACCTCAGGGTCCCGGCCCCGCCCCCTTCCCTTTTAGGCTCGTGGGGCTGAATCCCCCGCCCCTTCCGCCGTCCGGACTCAGGAGCCTAGGCCCGGACCCCTGTTGCCCCAGAGTCCAGGAGTCGGGTCCCCTCCTCCTTCCTAACCCACTACAGCCCAGGAGTCTGGGCTCCCAGCTCCCTCTTCCCCCAGGACCCAGGACCTCCATCCCCTTCCTCCTGTAGAAAGCCTGCCTCAGTAACACGGGTAACAGGTTCTGTACAGTTTTGGCTCCCCAGACCCCATTTTCCTAAGATACCCAGGAGGAGGCAGAGTGCATAATCAGTGCCTTCCGCCACCTCCATTGCCCAGGGGTCCAGGCCCCTCGCCATCGTTCTCTAGGGGAGTCAGTGCATCTGGCCTCCCTTTCAGTCCCTTCCCTTGTCAGGGACCCAGGCATTCAGGGACCTGGGATTCCAGCCCCATTCCCTAGTCTTGGCAAGACTCCACAGCAGTTTCCCACTTAGCATCAACATGCACTCACCTCCCAACTACAGGACTTTAGGGACCTTCAGACTGTCACCCCGTTCCTCACCCCCAACCCCAGTCTGAGGACTTGGGCCCAGTGACCCCACCCTGCCCAACACACACACACACACACACACACACGCACACGTACCTGACTGGCTCTGTTTCTCCCCCACCTCCCTCCATCAGACAAGGAAGAGTCCAAACTCAAAGGCGTCATCTACTTCCAGGCCATTGAGGAAGTCTATTACGACCACCTACGCTGTGCCTTCAAGGTGAAGTCCCTGCTTGGTGCTGCGCTGTCCTCCTGGTGTGAGCCCCTGCAGTCAAGCCTTAGCTAGTTCCCAGGGAAGGCCATCCACAGCACCCCCTGTCGGGGTACTCCATCCGGTACAGGGGATCGACAGGTCATTGCACTGCAGGGACCAAAAATTAAGAGCACAGTCTCTGGCTCTCAGCCACTGTTAACTTTTCTTGGAGCAAAAGACTTAGAGCGTAAGTTTGGCAAACTGACGCAAAGTTGGAGGTGAATGAATGAATGAAGAGGGCAGGGTGAGGGCTGGGGCAGCCTGCGAGCATTCAGAGGAGACAGCGGTTCCAGCTTCTGCCCGTAGTTGCCAAATCAGAACGGGCCCCACGTCACATTGTATTTTTTAATTTTTTCCCTAGAGAACTCGGGAATTGGAACTTTTATAACAGTGCAGTGCCAGAAATTTAAATGTTGGCAACTGGTACAGCGTTTAGAAAGAGCTGTGGAAAGTAACCAATGGGACATCAGGGAAGTGACTTCTTTTTCCAGCCTTAGTTTTCTCACCTGCAAAATGGGCACACTTCAACCCATTTCCTCAGAGGCGAGAAGGCTGAGGACAGATAACGGATGTGAGGGATTTACTGAACTTGGGCTTGGCAAGTAAGCGCTCAGTAAATGGGTTGTAGGACACGCTAGCTTTCCCCAGCGACAAACCAGGGAGACCTATGTTTTGGAGAGGGGAGATCTGAATGCTTAGATTTCTGATATAGGAAAAGGTAGGCTGGGGGAAAGGAACATGGGACCTCCTTTTAAGGGCCTCTCCCCCAAAATTCCAAGCCCCTTCTTGTGTTAATTCATTTACTCCTCATAACCCAGTGAGGTAGGTGCCATTATTTAGGAAGGCAGATGCGGGGTGGGGGGAGACAGATTCAGCGAGTCTAAATAATTTGTCAATGCCACGCAGCCTATATGCGTAGCCAGGCCGGAATGCCAACCTATATGTTCGCTTAACCGCCTCCACTCCTCCGCTTACTCCAGAGCCCCAACCCTCGCCTGACATTCTGCGTCAAAACCTACGAACGCCTTTTCTACATGGTGGCGCCCAGCCCGGAGGCCATGCGCATTTGGATGGACGTCATCGTGACGGCGGCTGACGAGAACCACGCTCCCTGAGCGGCCCCACCCTCCCAGAGGACGTCCCAGCGAGGCCCCGCCCACGCGCGTGGTGCCCCGGAGGCCCCGCCCACTGCCGGAAAGCCTGGGCCCGCCCCTTTGGGACTCGCGGAATTCTGCAGGTGCTGCGGCTCTGCTGGCCTGAGCCGCGGTGGTGTTTCGGGGCTGCAGGTGCCTTCCCCCGACGGGAAGCCAGCCCCTGGGGCCTTGTGCCCGGTAGGAGGAAGGTAGCGGGGGCGGGGAGAAACTATTTATTGGTGCTTCTGTGATACCGAATTAAACACATGGAGGAAAAACCGGTTGTTGTGTTTTCCAGCCCAGGCGTCTGGGCCCCTCGAGCCCGTAGCGTAGGCAGGACGTCTGAGTTACAGGTATGTCTGAGAGCCAAGCGTCCCCCAGCCGGTTCTCCCCTCGTTTAACAATAGAGGCCTTCGACCCTAAGGTCACACTGGGAGAGGGGTGTGGAGAGGCATGTGTCCTTAACCTTTGGCAATTTGGGTTTTTTACTGTGTGGATCCACCTGCTTCCACTCCCCCCACCCCCACCTTTAAAAAAAAAAGATTTTAATTTTTAGAGCGAGGGGAAGGGAGGTAGATGTAGAGGGAGAGAAACATCAGCTGGTTGCCTCTCACACACCCCCAACCGGGGACCTGGCCCACACCCCAGGGGTGTGCCCTGACTGGGGACTGAACCAGAGATCTTTTGGTTTGCAAGCCGGCACCCAACCCACTGAGCCACACCAGCCAGGGCTACTTCTGCCCTTTGTGATTTGACTGGGCTCTTGACAGTTACTAGGAGCTCCCAGGCGCCTGCCCTCCAAGCCTTGGCACATGTTACTCCCTCTGCCCTGCCCATAACCAGCTAGCTCCTCATTCTCCAGGTATTATTTGGAAGTCCTTCCTGACTACTCGGGCTGGGCCAGGCACCTCGTTGAGCTCCCCTGTCCCATCCCTGAACACCTAGGTTATCGCTGGCGATGGATTTACGTTCTTTAGACTGGGAGCTCCATGAGGGCAGAGCGAAGGCTGTCCTGGTCACTGCTGTGTCCCCAGCACCATAGGGCACATTTCATCCCATGAAAGTGAAAAAAGAGCGATGTTTCCCTTTCACCCATTTGCTTAGACACCTTTCCCCGCTCTGCCCAATTCCTACTCATCATTTAGGTTTTAGCTTAGATGTTTCCTTCTCCAGGAAGCCTTCCCTGATTTTCGTGGCTGAGTCAGATACTTCCTCTGGGCTCCCCATCCCAACCCTGATCACTCATCACAGCCTTGACTGCTCTGGGTCATCAATGCTGATGAGTGTGTCTCCGTGCTAGATGCGGGCTCCAAAAGGCAGGGACTGGGGCTGTCACAGTCACTACTGAGTCCTTCATGCACAGCAAAGGGCCTCGTGCAAACCAGGTGTTGAGGGAATGTCTAATGTTTTAATAAATTGATGAGAAGGAGATGCTGAGGACTGGGGACAATGATGAACGAAGCAGACATAGAACTCTTTATCCTTGAGGTCTGACCCAAGGTGCCCCCTCCTTCAGGACGCTCTTCCTGTTTTCTAGACTGCGTCAGGTGCCTATCCTGGGCTGCCGCAGTCCCCCGGGCTCCCCGACAGTGACCACGCTAGGCTCTCACTGTGTGGAGACAGGCCCCCTCCCACCCTCTGAAATGAGGCGTTCACTCCCTCTGGCTCCCATGTCCTCAGGGCCTGGGTGTCCTGTTTGTCCTGTCCCAGGATTCCTTGAGGATCCAGAATTGGTACTTCTGAGTCCCAGGGATGCTGACACCCTAATCTCCAGGCTCTCAGGGACCCCAGGAGTCCCTTGACTCCTGCCTCCAGGTGGGAGACACCTGCATCCTTGGATCAATTCATCCCCCAGCCCCTGGGCAAGTGGGGCACTTACTGGAGCCAGCTCCATGGCATGTGACCAGTGTGGTTGACAGGTGGCGGGCTCAGAAGAGCCCTCTCCGGGTTAATGCTCTGTGGCTGCTGTGCGGAAAGTCTTAATTTTGCATTTGAACTTGTGTTTTATGAGTGAAGTCTGAAGGGATGTGAAGCAGGGGTTGGGGGGGTTGGAGCCGAGGCTCCACCTCCCACCTCCCAGGGACCAGTTCGGCCTGCCTCCCCGTCCCTGTCTCTCCCTGTGACCACGGCCACCCCCCAGCTCCGGCAGCGCCTGAAGGCTCCAGGTCGGGCTCTTGTGCCCATGGCATCTCAGAGTGGGGCATGGCTGTGGCAGCTGGCGGAAAGGGAGCCCACAACCAGGTCGCTCTGGTCATGGGGCAGGGTCTTTAGGCACCTGTGAGGGTCTGTGCTCACCCCACAAGCTTCCCTGTACCCAAGGGAACATGACATTAAACACCACGAGGGGTCAAGAGAGATGGTGGAAGAGTTTCTATTTTTTAGTATTTTTAACAGGCATTTTTTCCTGACTTTTGAACTGGATCCTCATATTTTCATTTTGCACTGAGCCCCGCAATTTACGGAGCCAGCACTGCCCCGATCACCTCCCCCACCCTTCTCTGATACATCCCAGATGGTACTGCCCAGAGGAAGTGAGTCTGAGACAGGCTGGGAATGTCACTGGGCTCAGTGCCTGCCCTGTCCCGGGGGACAGGAAACCCACAGTGGATATGGCCCCAGGCTTGTCTGAGGCCCTGGCGTGGCCTCCGTGACTGGGGACTGCCTCTGTACTGACCCCTCTGTGCATCCACCTTGGGAAACGGATTCTAAATCTCTTTGCAGCGACCTCTGAGTAGAGGAGCTGGGAAGAGTCGCCGAGCAGGTTAAGCAGAGGCCCTGCATTCAAACCTCCCTCTGCTCTCTGGTCCAGGGCCAGGTGGGGGTCAATGCCCGGAATCTGGGCAGGCCTGAGCAAGAGGAGGCTCCCCACCCTGGGTCCTGTTCCCTCCCAAGACGCTAGTTCTTCTGGTCCATCCAGTTGGGGTTCCTCCCTGAAACTCTCCCACGCGGCTAGGGCCTGTAGGGCCTCCTGCTTTTGAGCACGGAATAATAATAGTATTATCAGCTGGCCTCCCTGCAGCCCTCAAGAGATAGGGGTTTTCGGGCCCATTTGGCAAAGGAGGCAGCCGAAGTTCAGAGAAGGAGACACAGTTGTTGGAGGTCACGCAGCAGGATGGCAGAGGCAGGATTAACATTTCAGACTTGATACTTTGCCCACTGACTCACTCTGCTGTGAAAGACACTCCTTCCTTTATTATAAAAGACACCCTGGAGGCTCAGAGAGGTGAAGATACTTAACGCAGGGTCACACAGCAAACCACAAGTGGGGCTCGGATTCCAAGGCTGGGAGGCAGAGAAGGGGGCTGGTGCTGAATGATCTTACAAGCAGCCATTCACTTTCTCTCAAAAAGAGAGTTGGCCATGGAGCCAAGTGACCCCACTTATGACTGAGGTGGTAGTCACTGGTAGGAGTGGGGGTGCCCAACGGGTCTGGGGAGCAGATAATATCTTTATGAACACAGTCACTATTTTTACTGCCATTGGTAATTCTTATCTATGAGCCAAGAGAAGCAAAGCAAGAGCGGAGCTGTAACTTTAACGTAACATAATATAATGAATATAATATAAGCAGTCACTTCTATTAAAGCCAGGACACAGGGGCGCTTAGTCATCTTGTGGTTTGTCCTTGTTTGTTTCTGTGTTCAGATGTGGCCATGCAGTGGTCCTCATCGCGTCTCGCTCCCTCCCGGTCACAGTGTGGCCGTGTCTGACCGCAGTGGTCTGTGTTGGTGGGTCACAGAACACCGTGACCTCACTAAGAGTGCCAGGCCGACTCCTCGCCAGCCACCGGGGGCTGTCTTTCCCTTTCTTACCTGGAAAGCTGTCCAGTTCCCTCACTGAACGCCTGGTCTCCTCCCTCTTCCCTTCTGGAGACTTTTACTAACTTACACAAAGGCCACAGAGACATTTTTCCTCTTTCATTCTTCTTTCTTTTTCTTTTTTGTTATCCTCACCTGAAGGCATGCTTATCAATTTGAGAGAGAGGAGAAGGGAAGGAGGGAGAGGAGAGGAATCCGAATCGGTTGCCTCTCCTATGTGCCCCGACCGGGGACTGAACCCACAGCGTAGGCATGTGCCCCGACTGGGAATCCAACCCATGACCTTTCAGTTTACCAGAAGACGTTCCAGCCAGCTGAGCCACACTGGCCAGGGCTCTACTTTCAGTGACTTGCATAAGTGTACAGCTTACTGATTCCTTACTTATTTGCACTCACGGGTAACCACCACCCAGAGGAAGGTCGTGGGGGCTTCTCACCATTGCTCCTTTGGGGCAATGCCCAGCCAAAGGCAACCCCTACTGTGACTTCCCTCACCGCGGGCTAGTTTTGCCTGGTCTAGAGCTTCGTATGAATGGAGCTCTAAGGTATGTTTTCTTTGTTTAAGGTTTCTGGAGCTCGACATGAAGTTTTTGAGCTTCATCCGTGCTGCTGAGGCCATTAGCTGGCTTCTTCATTGCTGTGTGGTATGCCACAGAGGACCCGCTCTTCGTCCATTCGCTTCTTGATGGATATTTGCATTCTATCCCAGATCGATCATATTAGAAAGATCTGATCGTGTCTCCAGCTGATCGAGACACTGTCAAAGGTTGTCCACCTTTTTCAGAATCAATTCACATCCCTTCTCAGGGCCTGTAATGCCCTAAATGCTCTGGCCTCTGCCTGGTGCTTCTGCCTCCCCTCACTGTCTGTCTGCGCTTCAGGCACACTGCTCTCCCCTGAGTTCGAATGGTTCAGGCTCCTTCCCACCTGTAGGTCTTTGCATCTGCTGTTCCCTCTGCTTTGTAACGCTCTCGGCTCTCACCCCGACCTGCTTCATGTGCTCAAGCCTCCCTGTCTTTGACGCCACAGCTGGAATTACGTCCTCGGGGAAGCTTCACGGACAGGTCCCCACTTCTAGACTCCACACTCCTTCTGGCTCCCTCCACTTCTTCCTTCACTGTGCTCATTGTAAATAGCAATTTGTATGATTATTTGATGAATATCTATCTCCCCCATCAGACGGCGAGCTCTGTGAGGACAGCCACTGGGTCGGTCTTAAGCTCCAGGCCGCCCAGACCAAAGCCGGCACACTGTTGGTACTCACGAAATAGTTGGTGAGTGCCAAGTGTTGAGTAGACCCCTCTGTGAACCTCGGCACTCCCCCCCACCCCGCAACACACAGACTTTCTCCTGAGAACCGTCAGGGACCTGGACACTTGCCATTTCACTCCGTGGCAGCTGTGGGGGACCCACCCAGGGGCGGGTGTCCCGCGCCTACAGCGGACGCTGGTTTGGCCCGGTTGAGCAAGACCGGGGTTGCCTGGGGGAAGGTTACTCATCCTGCGCTCAGGTAAGAGGAGCTGGGTCGGGAGGTGGCACACCAAGGGGGGGACGCCGAGGGAGCAGGATCCAAGCATGGCCCCTGCCAGGAAAGCGGGTGCCCGGGCAGTGATCTGGACTACAGGCTGGCTGTTGCTGCCGCTGCTACTTCGAGGAGGTGGGTCTGCTGCAGGGAGGGGCTGGAGGGGGCAGAGGGGAGGCTCTGGGAAGGAGGGTCCCCTCTCCCTACAGAGAGGGCGGTGGGAAGGATCTCCGCATCCTGAGCAGAAGGGTTGTGGGAAAGACCGTCTGCTCTGGTCAGAGGGGGCTTGTGGGAAGGATTCCTGACCTTGGGGGCTGTGGGAAAAGCTCTTTCATCCTGAGCAGAGTCGGGGCTGTGGGAAGGTCTGCTGCCCTGGTCAGAGGCGGTTTGTGGAAAGGGATCCCTTCCTGGGCGGATAAGTGTGGGAAGGCGCTGCCGGTCCCTGGCAGCGTTCTCCCAGGGCTCCAGGTTAGGGATCCCCCACGTTGGGCATAAGGCGCTGTGGGAAAGATGCTCCCAACTGCAGGCACAGGGGGCTTGAAGGAGAGGGATACAGTGTATCCCACGACCCCAGATTTGTGGGATGATTTTCCTTACTCCGGACGGAGGGCGTGGGAAGGACTATTTCTCCTTGCGGGCCGGGAGTTGCGGGAAGCTTAACTAAGGGGGTCGCTCATCCTGACTCCGCCCTGCATTCCCAGGAGCTCAGGCGCTGGAGTGCTACAGCTGCGTGCAGAAAGCAGATGACGGATGCTCGCCGCAGAAGACCAAGACCGTGAAGTGCGCGCCAGGAGTGGAAGTCTGCACAGAGGCCGTGGGGGCAGTGGAGACCAGTGAGTGGCGCCCCCTAGTCCATGAGCCCACTCCTTCAAGTTCCTCCCGCGGGGCCCCACTTCCTTATAGTCCGGCCCCTCTCTCTGAACTTGGCCACACCTCTCCCAGCAGCCCCACCCTCCCTTTCAGCCTGGCTCTTCAGCCTGGCCAGGGCCCTTCAACACCACCAGTCCCTCGGGGCGTAGAGGGGGAGGGGCTGAGAGTTGCGAACTGGGAAGGGTGAACTAGGAGAGTCTGGATCTGGGACCTGTCGCATTGGATGGAGGGCACATGCTGTTCATTTCTGCTCCACCACTGAGTCCCTTCTACCCATTTCTGTTCCCATCAGAATGTTCTCCTCGCCTATCCAATGGTGATGGGGATAGGAGACTCCGGCGCTCTAACCCACATCCCACCCCAGTCTGAGGCCACAGCTCCTAGGAGTCCCCACCCTTCTCCGATCCTAAGCCTTTGTCAGTCCCTCAGTTCCTTCTGGGGTTACTTTCTGCGGTTCTGCACTATTATTATAGCCGGCCCTCTATTCAGTGACTGTCAGCTTGGTAGACCCTAGGACTCTGCTTTTTTTTTTTTTTTTTAGACTTTATTTATTTTTATAGAGAGGGGAAGGGTGGGAGAAAGAGAGGCAGAGAAACATTTGTGTGAGAGAGAAACGTCGATCGGTTGCTTCTCCCACGTCCCCAACCGGTGACCTGGCCCGCAACCCAGGCCTGTGCGCTGACCAGGAATCCACCAGCGACCTTTCCGTTTGCGGAAGGACGCCCAGCCCACTGAGTGACCCCAGTCTGGACTCGGACTCGGCTATTTGAAGTCCCGCCCCTCGTTTGCCATTCTTTCCAATCAGCTCTTTCTGAGGGCCTCACCTCCTCTGACCCGGCCTTCTCCCCTCTCCGCAGTCCACGGACAATTCTCCGTGGCAGTGCGTGGCTGCGGTTCGGGACTCCCAGGCAAGAATGACCGCGGACTGGACCTTGCCGGGCTTCTGGCCTTCATCCAGCTGCAGCAATGTTCCCAGGACCGCTGCAACGCCAAGCTCAACCTCAGCTCGCGAGCGCTCACCCCGGCAGGTTGGTGGGAGCCCTAGCCCAGGCACCGAGACACCTCGGGCCTGAGCCACTAGGGGTGATCACTGGCTGGGTGCGGGAGGACGCTGGAGGGGCTGGGGACCCTGCCGTGATCTGGGGTGGGGCCAAGAGTCAACCAGCAGGACTTCACCGCCGCAGGGTACCTGTGAGATTGGGCTCCAGAGGCGGGTTCAGTAGGCGGGCTCACAGGGAGGGGCGGAGCTAGAAGCTGAACGCGAGCCCTCGAGAGGCGGCGATGTGGACTGTAGCGACCCCGGGCACAGCTCAACCCCTTCCTTCCATCCCGCTCTCCTCGCAGGCAATGAGAGTGCCTACGAGCCCAACGGCGCAGAATGCTACAGCTGCGTGGGGCTGAGCCGCGAGGCGTGCCAGGGTACGGCGCCGCCGGTCGTGAGCTGCTACAACGCCAGCGACCGCGCGTACAAGGGCTGTTTCGACGGCAACGTCACCTTGACTGCAGGTGAGCGAGCCCCGGGGAGCTGTTGCCTTTCTGAGGCCTCCTGGGCCATGATAGTCCTTTACTCAAAGCTCCCGCCCGCCCCCCGCCCCGCGCCAACGCTTTCTGGGGGCTGTAGGCCTATGTGCTTATCTTGTTTTCTAAAGCGTCATGAGAAACGCAGTCCTATCCCCAGTTGTCGCGCGGGGATGGGGATCCTTTCTGTCCTAGTTTTTGGGGAAATACATTTCCACAGAAGCCTGCTAAGTGCAAAATGCAGCGACGTGCAATGGGAAATGTATTTAAGTCTTCCAGTTTGTGCTCGGGCATTGAGGGAATCTGGTTCTGACTCCTTAAAACTCAAGGGGTTAGGGTGCCCACCTAACTAGGAGAGGTGCCATTCAGCCTCCTGGCCTCTGCCTCAGGAGTTGTCCTTCCAACGTCATCCTCTGCCAGGTATATTAGGGGAGATAAAGTTCTGACTCTGAGACTAAATATTGGCGGTGTTAGGGAGAGAGATGTGTGAAAAATGACGGGAGGGAGGGAGGGAACATTTGTTTTTCTCTTTGGTCGTGTGAGAGGTGTTGTTTCCCAGTCCAGACCTTTCCTCCAAGGCACTGTTGGTCTTGTAGTTCAGCCTATACACATTTCCTCTCCATATACTATGGGAAGTGTGATCCATCATGAACCAAACACTGGGACAGTGTTTCTCAAAGTGGGGCCTGAGTGAGACTTTTGGATTAAGGAGCCCTTCGAAGTTTCATTCTGGCCGCTCCTACCCTCTCCTCCCCCTGCCCTCCCCACCCCACCCACCCACCCACCCACCTTCAGTCACCGACCTACCTGTGTTTCTCTCCTTCAGCGAATGTGACTGTATCCTTGCCTGTCCGGGGCTGTGTCCAAGACGAGTTCTGCACCCGGGATACGGTGACGGGCCCGGGGTTCACACTCAGTGGCTCCTGCTGCAAGGGGTCCCGCTGTAACGCAGACCTCCGCAACAAGACCTACTTCTCCGCACAGTTCCCACCCCTTGTCCTGCTACCAGCTGCTCCGCCCACCACTCGAGCTCCAACCACCCCTGTCAACACTTCCACCCCGACTCCAACCACACCCGTCTCTACCACCAAACCCACTGCAGCCTCCACCAGCCAGACTCCTCCAAAGGAAGCAGAACCTGAGACCTCCGGGAAAGAGGAGTCTGGCTTGGAGGGAGGTGCTCCGAGTCACCAGGACCGCAGTAATAAGGAGCAGTACTCCACAAACAATTGGGCCCACAATAAAGGCTCTGTGGCTCCCCTGGCAGGGCTGGTGGCTCCTCTGTTGGCTGTGGCTGCTGGCACCCTCCTGTGAGCTTCTCCGTCTGGGACGCCCCCTCTTGCCCTCCTTCCCCGGCCCTGGGTGCCCTCTCTTCCCTTTCCCACCACTGGACTGGGCTGGCCCAGCCCCAGTTTTTCCAGTTTACCCCAGTACTGCTGGCTTCTGCTGCACTGGTTTGCGGCTTCGGGAAATAAAGTTACCATTGTATATATCCTGCCGGGTGTTCTAGCTTTTTGAGGCAGCAAATGTGTCCCCCTCGTCGTGATACCTAGTCAGGATAGTCATAGGAGTGGTGGGAGAGACAGTGATAAGCTCCCTATTCCCTTTCTCATAGCCAACCGGACTGTGGGGGGTGGAGTGGGGTCATGGTTCCCTCCTCCGATGGCAGCTGACCCTGCCCCGCCGTCCTTGCGGGAATCATTTCAGTGTCTGTCTTCCTTACTAGACTGTGAGCTCCTCAAGGGCAGGGACTGTGCCTCATGCCTGTGTGTGGTCAGTTTCTGGAAACGGCCTCAATAAACGTTGAATTTGTACAGTGTTCTGAAGGCGTCATGTCTAACCTCCTCTCTTACAATAACCTCCCGAAGCTGAGCTAGGGTGGAAATGCCAAGACCTTTAAGGGGAACTGAGACAGCCCTGGGGGAAGTCGTCGTAGGAACTGCTTTCATCTCCTGGGGCTTAGCCAGCTTGTGGGTGATCCCACTGGGGAGCAGGACACGGGGTGAATCCATTAATCAGTTAATAGCATCTATTAATCAGTGAATGGGGTCTTCACTGCTGCTAGGGAGCAGAGGGCAGTGTTGCCTAATGGGCTTGTGCACAGCCTCCAGGCACCACTCTCCTTGCCATCTGTCTGGTGTCTTAATTATTCAGTGGGTTCAGCCACTGTGTCCCAGTTGTCCCAAGGGCTTGAGGGTGCTGCTGTCAGTCTTGCTTCCTGTTGGGGACTTGAGGCCTGAGCTCTATTCTGTCTCCTCAAAACGGATGAAGGCGTAGAGGCCCCAAGGAGGTAAAGCCTGTCCTGGGAGTGGGAGGGGCTGGCAGGCTTTTGGGACTGCTTGATGCAAGGGAATAGTGAGATAATAATAGTAATATTGCGGATATCAAATTTTTTTTAACTTTATTTATTTTTAGAGAGAGGGGAAGGGAGGGAGAAAGAGAGGGAGAGAAACATCTATCGGTTGCTACTTGTATGTGCCATGTGCCCTGACCGGGAATCCGACCAACGGCCTTTCACTTGGATGATGCCTAACCCACGGAGCCACACTGGTTAGGTCAATGTGGGTTTTTTCCCAGATTTTATTTATTTATTTTTAGAGAGAGGGCAAGGGAGGGAGAGAAACATCGATCGGTTGTCTCTAGCATGCCCCCAACCAGGAAGCTGGCTGGCAACCCAGGCATGTGCCCTGACTGGTAATCAAACCAGTGACCTTTTGTTTTGCGGGATGATGCCCAACCCACTGAGCCACACCTGTCAGGGTGCTACTGTATTTTTAAAAAATTTTATGTATTGATTTTGGGGTGAGAGAAAGAGAGAGAAAGAGAAAAAGAGATCTATTTGTTGTTCCACTTATTTACGCATCCATTGGTTGCTTCTTGTTTGTGCCCCGGCTGGGGATCGAACTGATGTCACTATTAATAGGGAGTAGTATGAGGTAATAACAAAACCATAGTAAATAATGATTAAAGTACCAAAACAAAAAATTAATAAGAGGAGGGGCAAACTACAGTGGTAAAATAGTGACTACAGTTAAGGAATGGTGGTTTTTTTTTTAAATTTAATTTTTTAAAAAAGGAGTTTTATTTTTAGGGAGAGGGGAAAGGAGGAAGAAAGAGAGAGAATCAATGTGTAGTTGTCTCTCGCATCCCCGCCTACTGGGGACCAAACCCACAACATAGGCCTGTGTCCTGACTGGGAATCAAACCAGCGACCTTGCGGTTTGTGGGGTCAGGGTGAGCACCGGCCTGTTTAAAAAAGTCTTACCAGATACCAGGCCCGTGCTAAGGGTGTTTGTGTCCATCAGCACATTTAATTTTCTTTTCTTTTTTTTTTTTTTACTAGTTAAAGATTTTTTTTTCATTTAATTTTCCATATAAATTCTTAGTTGGGATGATTTGAGGTACAGAAGGGTAACGTAATTTAACCCACATCACACAATACATTTATGAATATTATGTGCCAGGTACTGTTTTAAGTGCTGTACTCGTATTAACATATTTAACCGACACAACCATCCTATGAGGTAAATATCAATCATCTGCATTTTACAAGGTGAGGAAAACAGGCTCAGAGAGATTGAGAAACTTGTCCCAGTAAGCGATGGAGACTGGATTTGAACCCAGGGAGACCGGGTTTATGGAGCAGAGCGTGATCAGAATGACTATAACTTTTCCCTCGGCTTGACTAAACTTGAGACAGGCTTCCTCCTGCCTCTCCCTGACCGCCTTCTCACCCCTCCCTGTCACCCGGCCCTTCTAGAATTCAGAAGACCTAACCACAGGGGCCCCAGACATCCTGTCCAGTCCTACCAGTTTCTTGCTTTAGAAAACTTGTCATCCTCAGTTCTTTGGCCGCTCCTTTGAGATGTATGTAGATATCTCTCAAGAGCCTCTTGCCAGTTTTATAGCCCAGGAAAGGTCTTTCTCAAGGTCTTAGGAGTCATCTCTTTGAAATGTAACCATCAAAAGAGGGAATACCTCTACCTTCCAGTTTCCCCAGCAGAGTGAGAATCTATTTTCAGTGGAGCCTTTCTCCCAGTTATAAAAAAACTACCTCCTATCACCAAGATACAAGAAAGTTTCCTTTTCCTTTGGGTCAAGCCTGCTAGCAAACACAGGTGACCTACTGAGCTCTCCATCACCCCAGTTCTTGAAAACCCAGCTACCCTTTGTTTCAGCTGAGTTGAGTTCACACTGAGTCCTGCCCTCTCTCCCTGTGGCAGTGCCCTTGAATAAAATCTTCCTTCACCTGAAATTAATAGAGTTTTGAATGCCACCTGTAATTGAAAAATGAAAACAAACTTGTAGAAAGTCCCCCTTGCCTGTTCCATGTTGTCCGGTGTGGTTTTTGCTTTGATAAGCGCAAGCTGTAACCAGGGGGACGGAGCAGCATTTTCCCCAAAATATGCCTTTTTGGGTTATCGACTATTTTAAGCTGGTTATTTTTGAGAACCAAAAGATTTGGGAAGAGCCTTTTACCTGCTCCTTATCTGCCTAAAGGGATTCAGATAGAAAAACCTGTTTAAATTAAGGGCGCTACCTGGCTGGTATACCTCAGTGGATTGAGTATTGGCCTGCAAACCAAAAGGTCATCGGTTCGATTCCCAGTCAGGGCACATGTCTGGGTTGCAGGCCAGGTCCCCTGTAGGGGATGCGTGAGAGGCAACCGCACATTGATGTTTCTCTCCCTCTCTTTCTCCCTCCCTTACCCTCCATCTAAAAATTAAAAAAAAGAAGTAAATAAATTAAGGGAGCTTGTCACCTTAGCATAACATGAACAAAGTGTGGCAGACCGGGAGGAGCCTAGCAAAATCTGTTAGACTTTCCATTGGGTTCCATTGTTTCTGGCGGCTGGCAAGGATTTTCTTTTTTCTTTTCCTTTTTTTTTTTAACCCAAATGTTTGCTCCCTGTCATCCACCCGTGAATTGTCTACCTTCCCTTAAAATCCAAACCACGACCCCTGTTTTCCCTTAACTCAAGATGCCATATAAGCCTCAGTTGCCTATTCTTAGGGAATCCCGTTTGTACATATGCAGTCAATTTGAAATATTTCTCCTGTTAATCTCTCTCATGCCCATTTGATTGTTAGGCCAGCCAGAAGAACTTAGGAGGGTAGAAGGAAAATTATTTTTCCTCCCCTACATCGGCATGTTACACAGTGTCGGGCCAACAGCTCGGTAACTGTGAGTCTCTTTTTGGCATCTTTAAGGAGTCTCTCTTAGCCAAGAGTAGGGCTGAGGACTCCTGGGTTCCTGAAGGTGCAGCGGCTAGAGCTCTTCCTCTCATCACCTCTGCTCCATGGAGGCTCTTCCTGTTCTTCGAAGGAAATTACAATGCGGGGGAAAGATTGTAGGATTCCCTCTCTCGCGTAGCTCTGCCTCGGGCTTCTGATGTGAAGGCCCCGCTTGTCCTCCCACCGCGTGTCCTGGCCCCTGCGTCCTGCCGTGGCCTGCGGTGGGCGAGGACACCGCCGTCTCAGAGCCGAAGCAGGTTTTGAGGGAAAACGTTTTCTGAAAAGGTGAAATCCTAGTTCTCAAACAGATGAAAAATGACCCTGTGTCAAGGGTTTTATTGCACTCATTCACAATGAGGAAATGGATAGAATGTTACAACCAATAACAGTCTGTGACAGAGGTCCGAATGGCAGGTGACTTGCTGGGCCACCAGCCAGTCCCCATCTCACTCGTGTCCCTGTCCCCTGGAGAAAAGGTATCCCTGGGAACGTTACTGCCGCAGGGGGACTTGGCCCAGCTGACCGAAGCTCTTACAGGGCAGGGGTCCGAGATTTCTACCGCCCCAAGTCCCACAGCGCCTGGGACCTACCAGCCTCCAGGGCTGTGTGTGCTGCTAGTCACGCCCCTGTGACTATTTGGAAGCTGAATGAAGGGCGTCTGTGCTAACAGTGGACCCAGGGTGGGGCTGTGCTGTTGGTCCCCAGCACAGCTGGAAAGTCGAGCAGACGCCCACGCTGGCCCAGAGCCCAGCTGAGCAGGCGAGCGGAGGACGTGGCGGCCTCTTCCCTCACCTGACTGGGACTTCGTTTGAAATGAGATGCGCCGCCTCCGACTCAGGGTGGATGCTCTCGGTCCGTGCTGCTTTCCTCCCCCGGAGCCCGGACGGTCCCACGGAGGTGGGGGCGGCCTCCCAGCTCCTGCCGGGCCACCCATCTCCTCTTGGGCCCCGGACGTTTCTCTGGGTCAGGAGGCCTTCCCTCAGGAGGGCTTCAGAGCGGAATGTGGGTGTGGACGTAGTGCTCGTCTGTGCCTGCTTGGGGGGGCGCAGAGTGCTTCTCCTGGAGGCAGCCCCGCCGTGGTCCCCGTCCTTGGCTTTCCGTTTCCTTTGGTTAAATATCCCCTTCATCCTTCCCTCTACAATGAAGCAAAATCCTGTCATTTTTCTTCTAGGAAAAAAAAAGTTACAATCAATCAGTTCAGAGGTGGATTCAAAGAACACACACATATAGGTGATCGGAAATACTGCAATACATTTATAAGCGGGCCTCAAACTGGGCAACACCCAGAGGGAGAAAATCAACCGTGTTTGGCCAGGTAGGACTCCTCTGCACTGCTGTCAGTTTACTCGCAGTTTGGCATTGCTATGATAGTTTGAAGGCAAGGAAAGTGGTGGCAACCCAGAAGGGTGTGCGACACCAGACACCAGGTGATCCTTTCTGCCTCTCCCAAAGGCTTTCACCTCGAGAAGTACTCGTGTGGCGGGGGAGGCCCAGACACAGTCTGTCCTGATACAGCGCCATAAGAGTTGGGGTAGCGCACTTTGCAGGTATAGGTGGCAGACAGAAGAAAGTTGTCCTCCAGGTGTGGTTTGCCTGTTGATGGTGGTACCTCTCTCACCCCTGTAGCTACGCAGCAACCCAGTGTTGTCCATCTCAGGGTTGCCATAACAAAGTCTCCAAAACTGGGTGGCTTAACAGGACAGAAATTTATTGTCTCACGGCTCTGGAGGCCCAAAGCACAAAATCAAGATGTTGGCTGGGTCATGCTCACTTCGTAGCTTCTTCTTCATCGTCTTCTTCTTCTTTTTTTTTTTTTTTTTAAGATTTTATCTATTTTATTTTTAGACAGAGGGAAAGGGAGGGAGAAAGAGAGGGAGAGAAACATGAATATGTGATTGCCTCTCGCACGCCCCCAACTGGAGACCTGGCCCACAACCCGGGCATATGCCCTGACTGGGAATCGAACTGGCGGTCTTTCGGTTCTCAGGCCAACCCTCTATCCACTGAATTACACCAGCCAGGGCTCAAAGCTTCTAGGGGCGGGTCCTCCCTTGCCTCTTCCAACTTCTGGTGTCCCCAGAGTTTCCTTGGCTTATAGACACATCACTCCAAACTCTCTCCTTCACATGGACATCAGTCGTATCAAATAAAGGCGCCCCCTAATTACCTCATTTTATTTTATTTTTTTTAATAGTGTAAAATTTTTATGCTTAGAATTAGCCAGCTGGACTCCATTTAGATGATCCCGATTTTTTTGGCCACGTCCAAAGAAGGCATTGTAGCCTGGAGGCAGTGGAACGTCTACCTTCGTCTCTCCATCATCAGGCCTGACCAGGGTGTTGACCTTGGCCACATCAATGTCACAGAGTTTCTTCACAGCCCGTTTGATCTGGTGCCTGCTGGCCCTGACATCCACAATGAGCACAAGCGTATCGTTGTCCTCTCTCTTCTTCATGGCTGACTCCTAGTCGGGGGGACCTTGATGACGGCAGAGTGACCAGGCTCGTTTCTCCCGGGGGCGCCCTTCCGAGGACATTTAGGCTGCCTTTGGAGCCACAATGTCTTAGGCCTCTGGAAGGTGGGTGACATGCGGATTTTTTTTTTTTTTTTTTTGGTGGCTGTGGATGCCTTTCAGCACCGCTTTCTTTGCCTTGTCTTTGACTTTGAGAGGGGCAGGGGCTTCCTTCTTCCTTTTGGGCACCACCTTTGTGAAAAGTTAATGACCTCATTTTAAATTGTTTAAATCTGCAAAGGCCCTATTTCTAAATATAGTCACCGACTGTTTTATGATAGGAATATGTTTTGAGAAATGCATCATTAGGCGATTTTGTTGTGCAAACATCACAGAGTGCACTTCCAGAAACTTTGATGGTATACCACCATTGTGTATGTGGTCAGTTACTGACCAAAGCGTGTAATGCGGCGTGTGACTGTAAATTCACATTCATGGGTATTGGGGGTTAGAACTTCAATGTAATTTTTTGAGGGGTGGACACAGTTAACAAACACAGTGTACAATACAGGTTCGGAGGTCAGACCTGTGCAGACACCCCAGGTTTCAATTTCAGCTCTGTTAACTACTCCGTATCCTGTACCTACTACTGCAATTTCACTGCTTGTGAAACTGGGCTAGTAAACTCTCAAAGCCTCAGTGTCTACATCTATGAAATGGGTATAATAATAGTTTCTACCTTTAGGACTCTTCTTGTGAGATTTGAAGTTTATAATAGAGTCAAGTACACAACCTGGCATAAAGTAAGTACTCAGAATATAGGGACCCAGCAAGACGGTGCAGTTGATTCAAGCTGATGCAAGTATATTTCATCGATGGAAGAAAGAATGCCGAAATAAGATTGCAAAATGAGATTCGAAACTAGTTCGTGTCCTACAGGGCAATAAAGCCTTAATCTCTGGGGCCGTATTGGCTGCTGGGCAGAAATCATTTCTATCAGAAGACATTTGCATCCTTCTTAGACAAAAACCATTTGCAACTTATCTGTCTTCTTATTTTAAGACATCATTTGCAAAGTTCCATAATATATGTGCAGGCCCGAATAGTTCGTTCCAATAAGGACCTCGAAATTGGTCAAGCGATGGCCTGGTTTGCATCATCCTGGCCCCACTGGTTGAAGGTCAGCAGTTTCTCCTGGAGTTGGGATGCCTGAAGGCTGGGTCTGTATATTTTGAAGTTGGTTCCTAGGATTCCTATACAAGCGCGCTGTTTATCTACAAGCTGCTTATTAGTCAGAGCCAGCACTTACAGAAACAGTGCCAAAGGAATGGCGGGGTGGGTTACAGTTCCCCGCTGTTAAAACTTTCAGTCCCACTTCCCTGGCTTCCGGGGAGGGGAGAGAGCCTGGGGCTTGAATCTGTCACCCATGGCCAGTGATTTCAGCATTGATGCCTATGTCACGAGCGCTCCACAAAAACAGAGCTCCGAGAGATGGGGCGCAGAGACTCCTGGGGCGGGGAACTTGTGTGGGTGCTGGGAAGCTGGTGCTCCTACACGGGGCATGGAGGCCCTCGTGCTTTCCCTGGGACTTGCTTGGGCATCTCTTCCATCTGGCTGTTCCCGAGTTATGTCTTTTTTTTTTTTTTTAAATAACAAACCAGTAATCTAGCAAGTAAAATGTTTCTCTGATGCCAGTCTAGGAAGCACAGAGAGTCCCAAACAAGATGGATGCGCAGAGGCCCACTCCAAGTCACCTCGTAATGAAAACGCCAAAGGTTGAAGACAAAGAGATGGAATGGAGGTGTGGAGGAGTGTGGGAGAAGAGGTGAGGGGATTAAGAAGTACAAATAGGCAGTTACAGAACAGCCATGGGGATGTAAAGTGCCCTGTAGGAAACGGAGCAGCCGAAGAACTTACACCATGACCAGTGGACATGAACAAAGGTGGGGGGGCTGCCTGAAGGAGGGCAGGGTGCTGGGTGGAGGGGGCAAAGGGAGAAAACTCAGGACAACTGTAGTAGCATAATCAACACCATATAATTTAAAAAATAAAAAAAATAAAGTCTCCCTTTAGTTCTGCGAGCCCTTCTAGCAAATTAATTGACCCCTCAGGAAGGGACTGTGAGAAGCTCGTAGTCAGAAGCGAGCGGATGACCTTGACTTGCCGAGCCTTGACCGGACATCGGAAGGGGCGGGGTGGGGGAAGCCATGAGACTGAGCTCCTCACGTGTGGAGTGTGAGCGATCTTAGGGAGGCGGTGTCAGGTGGTGTCAGTGTGGAACTGATTGCTTGGCGGCGTAGAGAAAAGCACGCGTGCCCGTCGATGCTAGAGTTAGTGTGTTTAAGTTTTCAGAGTAACAGGATTTTACATGTGCTCAAATTGTCTCGCCACCAGACACTCATCATTTACACATGGGACATAGTGACATAAAAAGGGAAAACCCGGCAGCCGCCACTTGAGCCAAGTGATCGAGTCGAACACCAGTAACGGGGCAGCCGGACGTCATGGCCGCCTGAGAAGATGCGCTGAGAGAGGGCCCAGCAGCTCTTCCAAGGTGTTGGGCAAACGTGAACAGCCTGAGTCTCTTCATGTGGAAACAGCAGCCAAGCCCAAACTCAGGGACGTTCCAAAAAATAACTGACCTCTGCTTGTCAAAAACATCCATGTGATGAAACACAGAGAATGACAGAGGTCGACTTCCAGACGGACGGGGGAGTCAGAATGCCGACCAAATCCAGTGTGTCATCCAGGACTTCTGCTACAAGAGACGCGGCTTAAGCAATTGACAAAATCTCGAGAGAGGCCACCTATTAGATCATTTCATGTTCGATGTTCATTTCCTGATTTAGATGAATGTGCCGTGATTATGTAAGAGAATGTCCTTGTTTTAGGAAATACACACTGATGTATATTTAGAGGCGAAGGGGGAACTTGTCTGCCACTTACTCTCAAAATGCTCAGGAAAATAATACGCATACAGGGACAGAGAAAAGAATAAATGTGATAAAATGTTAACTTTGGGGAATCTGGTGGAGGGTGTGTTACGGGAAAAGCTCACAGAAACTTGGTTCTTCTTGCCAATGCAGTAAAGAATTACAGATCAGCGAGTCTATTATTGCGCAAACAGGGTTTATTGGTGATATAGTCTCGTGGAAGAGACTGGGCCTTGCCCAGGTGGGGGAGAAAGGCGAGAGCTAGAGAGAGATCCTTTGCTTTGAGGACTTACACAGTTGTCGGGAAGAGGAAGGGTGAATAAGTTACATATTGACTGGCAGGAAAAGGTGGTGCTAGCTTTTCAGAACGGGGCTGAGAACACCCAAAGGTGTTGATGGGCTTCTTCCTTTAGGTACTAGGGGCCCTTTCTGGACTTTCAGGCCTTGGGATGAAAGCACAATTTCAAAGGCTTTCTTTCCCAGATAATGGAAAAGATACCTAGACTTTCAAGGACCGCTGAGTCAGTGGGTGGGACATGTCCCCCTCCTCCTCCCTGCCTCGGTTTGGTATCTGTCCTACGAATAACCCCCTCTTCAAGCATTCGGAACCCAAATCTTTGGGGCTTGGGGGTGACGACCGCTCTGGCTGCTTCCTGCTGTAAAAGGGA
>PVJD01012353.1:0-40244 GCA_004026545.1 Mormoops blainvillei | reverse complement strand
GGACGAATAGGAATAAAAGAGCAGAACTGGGGCTTCAGACCTTGGGAAACACTGACTCCAATAGATAAGCCTAAAAAGAAATTAAGATATATGATCCTCAAACAATACTGAGGAGAAAGGCAATGTGATTCTGGAGTAACTGGAGTCAAAGATAAAAGGCCCTTGAGGAGAGAGGCAGGGAACTTTCCCTAAGGATGGACGGTAGTATTGATGCAGCATTCTCTGCTTCTGTTAAATTGTCATTGACTTCTAAAAGCAGTTTTGATGAATGATCTACTGAGTTGTTGCATTTTCATGGCTGCTGCCCTTAGGTTTTACTGCATCAATTTGGATTTTGAAATCAAAACTGTTCTTTGAAACCAATTCGGGTTTGTAAAGTGCATGGACCAAAGCTGTCTTTCATTCAGAATGAATGAATGAAACAAATGAGAGAGCGTCAGTCCATACACTTTAGAAAATTCTATGAAACTGAGTTGACTACTATGGTGCCAGGTACTGTGGCAAGGTACTAGGGACATGGGGATAAGCCCAACTCCCCTCTTTGGCCTACGGCATCATGAGGTCAAGAGGGAGATTTCAGTATAATATGCTAACATGCATATCAGGTGCTAAAGGAGCATAGAAAAGGAAATACATTAACTGAGGAAACACCTTACAGATAATATTTTGAACTGGGCCTTAAAAATGAGTAGCTTCACTCTTGAATGCCTGATCTAGGGCATTTTAGGTACAGAGGATCACCATGTGCAAACATCCAGATCCACAAAGAATGTGAAGGCTTTCAATAACTCAGTATGTTTCGAATGTTGAGTATGACAAGTGAGACAGGATAGCGAGGCAGGGTCAGATCATCAGATAATGAAATCCCTAAACTAAGGAGTGCGGACAGCAGAAAGCGATGTGGACTCATCAAAAGTACAAACAAATACCATGATGGCTGATTTTGGATGCTCAAGGCTGGCAACATTCTAATCAACTGTTTGAGGAAAAGGTGGCAAGACTAGAAGAGATCAGTCTTGAGGCTATTGTAATTATCCAGGGAAGGCGGATGGGCCTTAACCTGGACCTTAGGTGTATAGACAGAGGAGGGAAAGGAATTCAAGTAACATTAAGGAAGTAAAAATGATATGACTTAACCATTTGGGTATGGGAAGGGAACAGGTTTACAGAAAGAGTGTAGAGTATGTCTTTGGCATTTTATGTGATTACTGGGCACAGCCTAGGGCCTAAGAGCATGAACTGTGCATCTGCCAGAGTAGAAATCCTGGCTCTGATACATTAGTAGGTTACCTGGGGCAAATTACTTAACCTCTCAGAATCTGTTTTTCTCAGTTCCAAAAATGAGATGACAGTACCTGTCTCATGAGATCATTGTGAGTATGAAATGAAATAATGTTTGCAAAGCCCTGAGCACAGTGTATGGCACATTAGAAGCATTAAATAAACATTAGTGCTCCATCATATTGCAATGAACAGTTAGGGATCTGGAATTCAGAAGATGTATCTGACCAGAGGTGAACATTTGGAACTCACTGTCAAATAACAGTAGTTACAACCATATGAATGATGATCCAGGAAGTGAATGTGGGTATTGTGGCACTTAGTATAGTGCCTGGCAGTAGTGAGTGTTCAGAAAATTTTGTTGAAAGAGCCAGAGCTGTACTAGGGTGAAGCAAGCAAGGCAAGTAGGGCATCAGTGTACCTGCACACACTAAAAGAGAGTGCCTCATTTAATTTTGTGCCTTAAAGGCCTTGTTTACCTCACCCCAGTAATGGCCTTGGCAAGGATGGATGGAGTGAAACAGGAAAAGGCTGAAGCTGGGGCCTGGGAGAACTCTGAACATTTAAAGGGCAGGTAGAGAAGGTAAATTAACTGATTTTAGTGGTTAATGAATAAAAAGAGTCAGAGCAAAGAGACGAACCAGAGTAGAGTGATTTAATGGAAAGAGTGTCCTGAAAAGGGAGAGATCAACAAGTAGGAATGTTTCAGAGGAATCAGAAAATACATAAACTCAAAATTATCCTTTAGAAGGTCATGGGTGATCCTGACAACAGTCATTTCATTATATGGATGACAGTAAAGAAGGGAAAAAGCTACAGAAAAGAGCATGAAAGAGCTAAAGAGAATTGAGGAAATTTTGAGACAGTATAAGTTTCACAGGTTGACATACTTAAGGCCATCTACATTAACAGAAACTAACCTGCACAGCAAATTCAGAGTCCCTTCAATTTGAGGTCCAGTTCTATTTTCAAGGAGAGAAGGCAGGAAGGCAGGAAGGAAGGAAAGGGAGATAACCAGCATATGGGGGGGCAAAAAAAACAGAATTGTCTTCTGGAGGGTGGGCCCCTTGTAGTACAGACTTCCCCCACTATATGAGGTTCTCGGAACCCATCTGTCTCAGTGTACCAGCAGGCGCTGTTGTGAGAGGCTGTGTTCAGCTTCAGTGAAAATTTTTTGAAGGTTCTTTGAACGCATTTGCCCATTTCATGATGGGTGATTTACGAGTGCACCTGCCCACACCAAACAGAGTGTTCAGGAGTTTTTTACCAAAAAGGGCAAGACCCCTGTACCCCACCCTCCCTATTCACCTGATCTCACTCCCAGCGACTTTTTTGTTGTTTTTTCCCTCAAAGGGAAAAAAGTCCTCAAAGGGAAACATTTTGCCATGGGGAAGAAGTGAAACAAACAGTGGAAGCACTAAAAGGCATGAAAATTGACCAGTTCGAAAACTGTTTTGAGCAGTGGAAAAAACATCTTGATAGGTGTTTTTGGAGAGTGCTTTGAAGGTGACTGAGGTTTAAACATGTAAAAATAAATACACAATTTTGTATAAATAAATTCAGGTGTTTTGGGTCCCCCTCTCATACACCAGCCTACACATATTATTATCTCAGTGATCCTGTCAACACTGTAAGGTACATATTCTTATTATCCTACTGATGCACCCACTTTACAATGAACCAAGTTAAGCTTCGAAGAATATGTGACTTGCCTAAGATCTCTCAGCCAACAGGTGGTAGATTCAAATCCAGAGGTGTCTGATCTGACTACACAACTGTTTCTCCACTAGAATACACTGTAAATGGATGCAGACATAGATGATATTGTAGATGTGCTCAGGACAAAGAAAAAGAATTGTCCAGCAGGGAGGAGGGCCTGGTGGAGCCTGGGAGGCATCAATATACGATGGCATCAACTGGTAGCTGGGGACCTGTCTCCCATGGTGCTCCTATGCCTCAGAAGGGAAAGGATGCACAGATGGCTGCATTCATCTAGGGGTTGGGACTGCAGGATATTGCAGCACTGAAAAAGAGGTGAAGGAAATGGAGAAAGTTGACAGGTGAAGTCCAATGGTTATTTGCTGAACAAGAGAAAAGCAAGGTTGTCAAGGAACTGGAAGGGTTCCCTAAGGTGAAGAGCTGCAATGAAAATAGGGGAATATAATTTAGTTTGTTTTCTTTTTTATACTTTTTATAGAGTTAATGAGAAAGCAGTCCCAAAATGCCCTGAAAAGTTCATCTTAGAAGCACCTGGTCCTATGAGATGGTGTCAGATAGTCTCTTGAAGAAAGAAACAACTCCAGGCAATTTCTGGAGTTCCTGTTTTTAATCAGATAGATAGATGATAGATAGATAGATAGATAGATAGATAGATAGATAGATAGATATAATAGATCTGTATCTATTTATATAGCTATAGAGAGAGACAGAGAGAAACAGAAAAAGAGAGACTTCTATGTGGGGAGACAGGGAGGGACAGAGAGAATTGGCTAGAGATCTCTGTCCTCTAGAGCTGAGGAGTGCCCCACAGGGAAGGCAGTCAGAGCTAACTAAGATAAACCACATCCTGAATCCCAGGAAAAGATTGACATCACTGGAATTCCTATCACACATGCTAACTGAAGGTGTTGTGACTCTCATGGTAAAAACAATGAAGGCAATGGTTTTTCTTTCAAATCTAGTGGGAGACACTGCAGTTGCATTTGCAGTTGAACCACAATTAGGCTTCTGTTCTTCCAAGAGAAATTTGTTACAAAGTAACTTGGGCAACTGCATCCTGAAAACAGAGCACAACGTGGTGGGGTGGGGGGTTTCTGACCACTTTGCAAGGATTGGCAATTAGCTATTTTCAAATGATGACAAAGTATGAGGTTAACTACTGATTTAAGAACTTTCTTTTTCATGCAAAGTAAATTCAAATACAGTTGAAAATCTGACCTTTTATTACTGGAACTCTCTTGAGTAAAAGTAAAATTGAATTTTAGTTCCTCAATCCGCATGTGTACACAGCACCATGAGAACATCATAGATTTTGGCTCCATGCCCCAAAGATAAATTGGCTTTAGGGTTACTTGGATTAAAAACAAAACCGTCCCTAGGAGTTGTATTCAATTTTCATGATATTTTCTTTTTCCTAAAGCTAAATAATAGTTCTTTTAAATTTCAGTTTTTCTTGATCATGAAAATGCCACCAAAATTCTGAATCGGCCAAAGAGATATAATTCAGGTAAACTGGAAGAGTTTGTTCAAGGGAACCTGGAGAGAGAGTGTATGGAAGAAAAGTGTGATTTTGAAGAAGCACGAGAAGTTTTTGAAAACACTGAAAGAACTGTGAGTATATCTTTTTTGGGGGGTATGTTTTATTGATTATACTATTACAGTTGTCTCATTTTTTTCTCCCCTTTATCCCCTCCACACTGCACCCCATCCCATCATCCCCACCCCTCTTAGTTCATGTCTATGGGTTGTACATATCAGTTCTTTGGCTTCTCAATTTCCTATACTATTTTTAGCCTCTCCCTATATTTTTGTGTCAACATTTTCCACATAACATCCTTCAGATACAGAACAAAGAATAGTAAACCTTAAAAAAAAGAGAAACTTCTCTTTGTAATTTTAAAATATCTATACATATATGCATATTATAAATGGTATAAAAGAGAGGGAATCAAATCCAAAACACTTTAAATGCCATCATTAACCTCTCCTCTTTTTCTTTATAGACTGAATTTTGGAAGCAATATGTTGGTAAGAAATTCATTTTATCCTCTAGCTTGCATATGAAACATTTGAGAATTATGTATTTTTTCTCTGTGTAAATATATAACATATTAAACTCTGTCAAAAGGGCTCAGATAAGTAAGTTCCACTCTTTTACCCAAGATTGAAAGGTGATATACTACAGGTTTATGCCAGCATGAGAGACATCAGTTGGCAGATAAGCTTACTCCTCCCTAGGGCTTTAAAATGAACAGTGTTCCACCCCAGGAATCTGGAGGGAAGAAACAGAGATGATTGCATCTGGGGACTGAATGAGGGTTTGCAATCCCCAGTAGAGAACCAGAGAATGTTGATTGACTTAAATGTTTATTGTTTAACTATTCTTCTCCTTATGATGGTCTATAGGGCCCTCCAAAATTACCCTGTCCTTCCTTCCCTTCCCGTTGCCCCTCCCATCTCATCTGCTACTGCTCCCCGCCTCACACACTGGACCCCAGCCATCCTGGCCTCCCTCATGCTTCTTGCATGCTCTAGGAATACTTCCACTTTAGATCCTTGGATCTGGCTTTTCCTTTAACATGGAATGCTCTTCTGCTAGGTTTCCCTAGGCTCATCACCTCACCTCCTTTGGGTCTGTGCCCAATGCCACCATCTCAATGAAGCCAACCTTATTCATATATTAGTATTTCAACCGGCCCCCCCATAACCCCTTCACCCTAGACACCATATCCTCCTCTATTATTTTTCATACATAGCACTTTTCACCGTCTGAGGTATCATATAATGTTCTTACTTATACTATCTATTATTCATTTTTCCCATATCACTAGATGGCAACTTTCATTTGGTAGGGGTATTCAATTTTTCTCTTTATTGATGTATTCCTAGTACCTTGAACAATATCTGGTAAAGAAACAGAGTAAATAGTTGTTAAATGAATTTACCAAAATTAGGAAAAGTCAAAAGTTTAATGACATCTCAGTTTTAAAATCAATTTAAAATCCAGCAGCAGGACTTTGTGGCAGTGTAAAACCCAGGCAACAAATTTACTGAGTCCCTTCAATTTGAGATCCAGTTCTATTTTCTAGTTTCTGTTCTGGAGACACTGTTGGGCTTGTTCATACTCTTGTAACTCATAATTACTCCACTTTTGTTCTTAAATCATGGTGGAAGATGATGTTCCCCTCATTACAATTGCTTTATCTGTCTTTCCTTGTTCTTGGTAATGAACACTACCAGGCCAATTCTCTACTGAGGTATTCCTCTACAGTTAGTCCAAATAAGTCTTCTCATTCTCTATTTCAACTATATTTAAAATTTCTCATCTTGTGATATATTTTTAAAGAACACCTACCAAAATATTCTTGGCTGTATTTAAACTCCTATAATCCCTTCTTTGCCAATCTCCTGACCTGACCTCCGACCCCCTAGCAGGGGTAGGTCAGGACCTCTTAAGACCCATATTTTGAAGTTGGGTTCCTGCCTTCTAGACACAGGCAGTGGTTACTATAGCTCAGGTAAAGACCCCTTGGAAACATTAAGGACATGATTCTGTCACTACTGCTTTGTCTATTGAAAAATAAAACACAAACAAGAACAAAAAAGAAAAAAAGAATAACCCCATGCCTCTTTTCACTTGCAATTAAGATTCCTAATTCCCCAAAATAGCCTATGGTAGTCTCACTGTGTGGGTTGCCACATCCATCAGGGACACAGCCCCCTCAACTCCTGCCCTATTCTGTAAAAACAAGTCACCACATAAAGAGCCTGGGTGAAGAAGGAATATCGTTCAATCACATTAACCAGCATCTGTCAACTACTTTACAGTTTACAGAGTGCGTGTCACATTTAAACTTCACACCAACCCTAGGAGCAAAGTACTATTAACCTCATTTCACAGAGGAGGAAACTGAGGCTTAGGGAGATTAAAAGACTTTCCAAAGGTCACCCAGCTTGGAAGTCATGGAGTCCAGAAAAGAATCCAAGTTCTCTAATGTCCAACCCCTTGTCTTCACTATTAGCCCTACCAGTCTTCAAATTTAAATGCAGTTATTTATTAAACAGCAACCTAGTAGCCTTAAGCAGGGACCTCTCACTTGGCAAAGTCTTATCCCTTGTTGTCTTTGACCCCTACTGTCTCTGGCTTTGCCTCAACCCAAAGTACACACAGACAAGCACCCAAAGGAGGACTAAATGCAGGATAAAATGACACTCATTTTAAAGATATGTCTTAGCAAATGAGTTGCTGTGTAGCTGGCTGCAAGCCCAGACTCTTTCAGTGAAACATCCTAAATAATTCAGATCCGTTAGTCTATAATATAAAGTGCAAATGTTGCTCGTTTTTTAGACCAGTTCTGAACATCAATAATAATAAGGCAGAGATAACATATTTTGTTTTCATGGAATTAGAACAAATTGAAGTATTTGTGCAAAAGCACATTGGATCAAGGGGCAGAGAGGACAAGGTCTAATTTTTACAGCAAGCAGACTTTCCAGAGAGGGATTATTTCTGAGAAAGGGATATTAGTTCTTAATCAATGGGACCTGGATACATGCTACTGACAGAGAACATGACAGACATGCTACTGCTTTCCCTAGAGCAGTATCTCCATGCTAGATGACAGGGAGCTTTGCTCTAAAGTATGACCGACAATCAGAAATTATTTGCCCCCTTTCTCTCATTCATTCTTATGCCATCTTCAGCTCCCACTGTCTTGTTTCTCATATATTGTCTTGCTTATCTAGCTCCCATTTCTTTTTCTTCAGGGCTATTTATTTTAGCTCAAAGTGCATACCAGTCTACCATATGGTTCTATATTCATCCCTTTCTCCTGAAGTTGCCTTAGAAGCATTAATGGAGGCAGAGCTCTAAGATACCAGACTTAGAGGTTCCCTTCTTATCTTGACCCTTCCTTCCCCTCTTGCCTATTTCTTCCTTCTGTTTTCTTACCACCAGTGTCTTCAAAGGCTTTCAAGAACTCTATATAGGTAAAAACTTTAGGAAAGATAGAAAGGAAACATAGCCAATCTGCACATAAAAAGGGGCATTTTCAGGATTTTTTTCTTTTTTAATTCTTTGTATTGAAAGTTGTTTCTCACTTTACTTAGGCCATTTGGGACCTAGCTCATAGACAGAATATCTTTAAGCAGTAACATATGGTTCTGGCATCTTTTCTATTATTTTGAACCGTTACTGCATATTATACTTAAAAGTTAAATATACACGCCCCAAGGAAGAAGATGCATTTGCTTCATGCCTCGGCCACCATTTCCTTGAGTGGAAGTATCATGTTATCTGACTCAGCTTGTCCTGCAAGACCTGCGATAGAACAGGCCTTGTATGGCATACAGATAATAATTGTTGAAATAATGTGATTTGATTTGGAATTAACTCTACCACCATTCTATAAGAAAGGACTGAAAATTCTTCTCAGCCTATGCTGCTCCAGTACATTTTTATAATCAAATATTCTTCCCCCTGTTGCTTTTCCCATTCCATGAACTATGTACATGTCTTCCTCAAGGCAAGTTCCTACGACAGTGCTAGCCTAAGCACCTTTGTCTGGGATGCTTTTAGAAACACAGAAAGGCAGAGGCATCCCATAAGCACCTGGCTTCCAGGTCAGCAGTTCTGCTCTGACCCTAAAATTAGGCTCCCCTTCCCAAGAGTCTGTGCAGGGAGGATCAGATATTGTAAACAATTTATCTGCTAATTTAACTTCTTAACCTATCTTAAAGATGGAGACCAGTGTGAGTCTAATCCTTGTTTAAATGGTGGCATGTGCAAGGATGACATTAATTCCTATGAATGTTGGTGCCAAGCTGGATTTGAAGGAAAGAACTGTGAATTAGGTAAGTAACTAGTTTTGGATTACTCGTGGTTCAAAATTTCCCTTTGAAGCCAGATGAAACTGGAAAATGCAATATTTATACATCATAATTTTCCCTTAAAACCATATGCATTTTTATTATGGTAGAAAACACAATGTGATATCTATACTTTTTAAAAATTTTGAAGTGTACAATACATTATTGTTAACTACAGGCACTAGGTTGTACAGAAGATCTCTAGAACTTATTCATCTTACATAACTAAAACTATAACCATTGAAAAGCAGCTCCCTATTTTCCCTTCCTCATTCTCTGCTCCTATGCGTTTGACTATTTTAGCCACTGCATGTAAGTACAATAATATAGTATCTGTCCTTCTGTAACTGGCTTACTTCACTTAGCATAACATCCTCCATGTTCACCCATTTCATTACATATGACAGGATTTCCTTCTTTTTAAAGCCTGAATAATAGGCCATTGTATGAAACGTACTTCCAAAGCTTATAAACATTTGTTTTATCTGTAGCCATAGTTTCCAGAATGAGTTCAAGAAACTATATTAAAGAAATAAAATAAATATCATCAACCAAAAAAAAACAAACTATATTAAGAGCAATAATAATATTTGGTAGATAATAGATACTGATGTTCCACTCACGTATTAATCCTCAATACAGCCACATGTGGTCAGTACCATTAGCATTATCCCAATTCCATAACAATGAGGAAACCACAGGTCAAAAGTAAATGGTTGAGCTAGGAGTTGGACTTCAGTGTGACAAAAACCCACACTCCTAGCTACTATCCACAAAATGCAAAGAAAACCGAACCCATCAACTGACCTCATGACTAAATTGCTATCAACGTAGGCAGTAGAAGTCAAGCAAGTACAGAATAGGGGTATGGCAAAGTCAATTCTCTCATATAATCAGTACTTCTCCACACATACAAACCACTTTACATGTAAAATTTGTTGATGAAAATCTGATCTCATATACTGATTACACTGAAACAGTTACATAGCAAATTTTGGTTCAGTGTGCACCTTTTACTCTCATAGCCTAGACTACTTTTTTCTGAAATTTTAGCAGTTGGAACTGTAAACCCCTAAGTCCTTCAACTACTTGTTTATTACCTCTGGATGCAAGATTACTGGTATTGTGATTGTGAAAAGCACATGGTGCTGATGACAGATTCTCTTTCTACTCTGAAACTCCAGAAGAATGGAGATGCAATCCTGGGGAGTGAATTTAACACCACAGGCTATATGACTAAGGGCAAAGAGTAGAAAATTAGCAGGACTCTATTAAGGCGTTATAACAATCCACCTGACACATAGATGAAAAGGCATAAAACAAAATGAAACACAGCAGCTGCACTTGTCCTATTGAGAAAGGGAAAGAAGTCACCTGCAATGTTCAGAAATCTTTTCAGTATTAAAGAAAAATCAATTGATCACCTTCCTCTGAGATCAAAAAGATAAAAAAGAATAGAAGTTAAAAAAAGGAAAAGGTGGCAGGGACAAAACATTTTAAAAGACAGACAAGAGTGAATATAGGTGGACGGACTGGTGAACCTGGCCTGCAATCTCATTCCCTCAGATTTCCTAGTGAGGGGACAAACTGCTGCCTGGTCTCCCTTTACTGTGGGTGTGTTGACTTGTTCAGCATCTCTGAGGTGCTACTTTCATCTGAAAGGTTATGAGTCTGAACTCAGATTTACCTAAATAAATTTGATCCTTCCATTATGGAAATTGGCAGAAGTCTTTAGAGTAGTTACCCATTTTCAGCTTAAATAACATAACTATGGGGGCTCAGGGAACGAATAACTCAATTAGCCTCGGTTAAGAATGAAGGACACATTGTAGTAAAGTATAATTGACAGTAGTATTTAGTATTAAATATTCCTAAATGTCTTCAGCTTAAAAATAAAGACACTGTAAAGGAAAAGAATAGCCCTGGGGAATGTAAATAGAAGCACACAAAAAAATCCCCTAACGGGTTTTGCTACATGTGTGAGGTTATAGTCCACATAATA
The DNA here is from genome assembly GCA_004026545.1 of Mormoops blainvillei. Classification (NCBI taxonomy): domain Eukaryota; kingdom Metazoa; phylum Chordata; class Mammalia; order Chiroptera; family Mormoopidae; genus Mormoops; species Mormoops blainvillei. Next base: position 29,374 of record PVJD01012353.1, on the reverse strand, counting down.
AATGTTGTGCTAAGTCTATGACTGGACCCCTCAGTCCTCTCAGGTTCCCCACATTTTGGGTTGGTTGCACTACCTCCACCAGCAATCCTGGCCTCTGTGTAACACTGATCTCTCCAAGCCCATCTTATCAAGGCTTAGAAAAATCCTTCCAGCTCATTTGGTTCAGAAACAAACTTTGGGAGTTCTCTCAAAAAACACTTTGTCTCAGACACTAGAGGACAGCAATAGTGAAAAGATACAAACTCCCATTCACACTGTTGCTTCAAACTGAACTAAAGACTAATCTCAAAAGCTCCTAGTAGCACAGTTTAAAGAGTACCTTGACCCCAAGTCTCTTGCATCATCCTGGCTTCGAAAGGGAAGGGAGATTTTCATTGTTCAGACCACTTGGTTCTCCTTTTCCCTTCTCCATGAGGTCCCTCTCCAGGGGAGAAACGTACAAGTATTCAGGATACACTTTCTAGTTAGAAGAATAACAATTAATTGGCTATAGTGTCTCTTTGGCTAGAATAAAGGTCACTGTATGTCCCCAGCTAAACATCACATCTGAGTCCTTTTCAGGTAGATCAAGGTCTGTAAGAACTTGGTCATTTCCATCCTTTCTAAGAGTACAAGGCGCATTTCCCCACAGTAAGGTAGGAAAAAATATATATCACAAGCACATAAACACTTTGTTTTTTCATTTTGCTAACACACCACAGACATTACTGTCTCATTTGCTATGTATTTCTGTGGAGTAAAGAAAAGAAAATACCTCCAGTTTAGCTGAATAACAGCATGTTCTGTTGTAATCTTGTTAAACAGAAAATCTTTTGTCTAAGCTTTGGTTTTCACATCAGTGAATATATCAGGGTAAAAGAAGGCAGAAAAAAATAAAACAGAACAGTAACTTTTGCGGTAGACATGATGGGAATGAGAAACAGAAGTTTATACCAACATGGAGGGGAAGAGAACAGAAGTTTTAGGCACTGAGACCAGCCTCAGAACCAGGGAGACCCATACCCATCACAGTGCCTGACATCTAAGTGCTCAATAAATGATTGATGAATGAGTCCCATAGTGACTGTTCCTTAGATCTTGGACTTCAGACCTTTCCACTGGATATCCTTGTGCTATTAAACTATTTCCAGAATTTTCAGTTCATTTTCTGAGGGCAAAAGACTGCTGATTGGACAGCAATATTTCCCACTACATGCACAAACCAAACTGTACAGAAACAACAATATACTGGGCCACAAAGAGCAAGGACAAACAAGGAAAATCATGGAGAGGTCTAGTTACTCAGTCAAGGACACAGAATCAGAACTGGGAAAACCACACTGAGTTTACTTGTGCCTGTTATGCATGCCCTGCACCAAACTAGGCTGGACCTACCACCTACCTCTATTACCTTATCACAATCTCATATTGACTTAACACTTTCCACAGGTGGTATTTGATTTGGCTGAACACTTTAGTACTTATTTGTAACAATAAAAATGATAGCTAGCCTCATGAAAGAGCTAGGAATGGAGTCACCATGAGTGAGGGGAAAGGTCTTTAAAAAATAAATAAAAAGGACCAAGTGACATCTTTTTGGATCATTCACTTAATGGATTATTGGTAGCAAAGGTTAAAGCTCAGGCTGGTTTCTCTCTATCTGGCAACAGTTTATTGGTGGTTAGCCTCTCCTTATTTCCTGAAGTGTTGGTAAGGAACATGAGCTAATTATTATCTTAGCCTATGCTAGCCTGTGTAAAATATAATTTAAAAATTTAGACCTGTCACTCAAAACGCCGTAATAGCTGTGGCTGGTGTGGCTCAGTGGATTGAGCACTGGCCTGAGAACCAAAAGGTCACTGGTTTGATTCCCAGTCAGTGCACATGCCTGCGTTGTGGGCCAGGTCCCCAGTAGGGGGTGTGTGAGAAGCAACCACACATTGATCTTTCTCTTCCTCTCTTTCTCCTTCCCTTCCCCTCTCTCTAAAAGTAAATAAACAAAATCTTTTTTTTTAAACTCCATAATGTACTCCAAAACCATACAGTCACTCTGTTAGTCTGGATTCCCCCAGAAAAAAAAGGAGTCTGTGATACAAGCTTATTCATTATGGTGTACAATCCTAGGGAACAAGAGGAAAGGACAGGGGAGCGAAGCAGTGAGGAAAGGAGTCCAATATGATTCTTCTCTTCATCCACAAGTGATTGCACAATCTCCTGGGACTGTTTTTCAAGAAGCCATATGAACTGGCCTCAGCATAGTCCATCTAGGAGGGGGGAAGAAGTGAAAAAATGTGTCCATCAGCATCCGTCTCCCATTGGTCAAAAGTTCAGCCCATGGACTGAACACATCTCCAGGTTATACATGCTGGGACACTGGAAAAAGTCATGTGGCATCCCATGGCTCAGCATCAACAGGGAAGTGCCAAGGTAGGAGATGAGAGGCACATAGTGCAGATATGAGCCAAGGCCAACAAGGCTGCACCTATGAGGTCCGCAGATGTCTGTGCAGAACTGATCATGATCACCACAGTGCTGCAAGAAGACACAGGCAAAGCTTAGAGGAACTAAGGTAGAGCATAGGAGGTATCTAATACAGTCACTCATTTTCAATTTTTCCATGTTCTAACTGCACTGATAAGTGAGCAAGCATTTCTATTGAATGTTGTACTGCTGTTGAGCATGTAGGTAAGGCAGAAGATGTCTTTTTAAAAAAGATTTTATGTATTCATTTCTAGAGAAAGGGGAAGGGAGGGAGACAGAGAAGAAGAGAAACATCAATGTGCGAGAGAAACATTGATCGGTTGCCCCTCACATACCCCCAACTAGGGACCCGGCCTGCAACCCAGGCATGTGCCTTGACCAGACACCAAACCAGTGACCTTTCAGTTCACAGCAGGTGGGGGTGGTTGCTCAACCCACTGAGCCAAACCAACCAGGACAGAAGGTGTCTTCTATTCATTGTGTTCCTGTGCTACTATAGAGACAGAAATAGGCCCAAGAGCAGAGTCTGTTTCTCTTAACTCAGTTGTCCCAGCTAACAAGCCCTGAACCATACTCCTTCCTGTTGCTGAGATGGTATAGGAGAAACAAAGGGAAAACATGGTAATTAGAAAATATGAAATAAAATGGTAGAAATAAGCCAAGTATATCAGGAATCACAATTAATGTGAAATGGTATTGATGACAGTTTTCAGTCTGTGTTAAAAATCAAATTGTGCTCTGGCTCTTATGGCTGAGTGGATTGAGTGTTGGGCTGCGAAACAAAGGGTCGCTGGTTTGATTCCCAGGCAGGGCACATGCCTGGGTTGCAGGCCAGGTCCCCAGTAGGGGGCGCATGAGAGGCAACCACACATTGATGTTTCTGTCCTTCTCTTTCTTCCTCCTTTCCCCTCTCTCTAAAAATAAATAAACTCTTTTTAAAAATTTTAAAAATAAAAATCAAATTGTATGTTGTTGACAAAATAGATAGCTGAAATGAAAATATACCAGGAAGCTAAACAATGTAAAAAGATTTTTAAGGTAAATAGTAACAAAAAGTAATGGGTGAAGCAAACTTAACATCAGACAAAACAGAATCCAAGACAAAAAGCATTACAAGAGACAAAGAAAGATATTTTATATTAATAAGGGATATTGTGCAGGAGAATAAAGGAAACGTGAGCCACTAGAGTGCTTATCAATGTCAAAATATAATGTCTTCAGCATTTAGCTACTTTAAAGGACTCTATTTCATTCTCTTGTGTTGGTACCCGCCTCAGCCAGCTTCAAGCTTCCTTTGATAAATTGTGCTATATTAAAACTATGAACTTCGATTCAGCAGAACACTGAAAAGGCAAGTCACAGAGTGGGAGGAGCGATATGCGTCACATATACCCAATAACTGGAACTCTCAAACACTGCTGGTGGGAATTTAAATGTGTACAATTATTTTATAAAACTACTTGGCAATATCTACTAAGCCTGAACATATGATCCAGTAATTGAATTTATAAGTATACATCCAGGAAATATGCATGCATATGTTACCGAAAGACACATACCAGAAAATTCTTTTTTTAAATAAAGGATTTTATTTATTTACTTTTAGAGAGAGGGGACATGAGGGAGAAAGAGAGGGACAGAAACATTGATGTGTGAGAGATACATCAATCGGTTGCCTCTCACAAGCCCCCAACTGGGAACTGGACCACAACCCAGGCATGTGCCCAGACTGGAAATCGAACCTGCGACCTATCAGCTCATAGGCCGATGCTCAATCCACTGAGCCAGGGCTACAATAAAATTCTTAACAGCATCATACAAAAGAGCCCCAAACTGGAAACTCAACTAAAATATTCATCAACAGTAAAATGGATAAATAAAGGTGGTAATTATACAATGGAAAACTATACAGCATGTAAATGCAATACTGCTATACAAAACAACTGGGATGAACCTCACAGACAAAATATTAAAAGAAAGACACAGATGAGTACATATTGTGAGTTTCTATTTATATAAAGTTCATGAACAGGCAAAACTCATTCAGTTTTAGAAGTTGGGGTAACGTTAACTTTGGAAAAGAGGAAGATTATAGTAAATGAAAGGAGGTTTTAAGAGAGTTTCTACGATGTTGATAATGTCCTAAGTATTGATCTGTTTAGGATTTAAACTGGCAAGTCCACTTTGTGAAAGATTCATACAAAAGCTTTTCTGAATATGTGGTATATTTAATAAACATTTAAAAAAAGATTCTATGTATTTACTTTTTGAGAGAGGGGAAGGGAAGGAGAAAGAGAGGGAGAGAAACATCAATGTGTGAAAGATACATCAATTGGTTGTCTCTCACATGCCCCTAGTTGGGGACCTGGCCTGCAACCCAGGCATGTGCCCTGACTGGGAATCCAACCAGCAATCCTTCAGTTCACAGGCCAGCACTCAGTCCACTGAGCCACACCAGCCAGGGCTTAATAAACATTTTTAATTGTAGCACATGATTTCATTAAAGTAGAATATCAAAACCTTCAGTTTTATACCAAATCAACATATCACTGCCACTATTTTATGGCTTATTTAGAATTTTTTAAAGAATTTTATTTTATGTTTCTACTCTTAGCTCAAGTATCCCCTAGCTTCTCTCCAAGAATGTTACCAGCTTATATTTGACCTGTACCTGAGTCAGTAGTTTCATGTATTTTTTGAAATTATGTTAAGTGATGCTATTACTGTTGATTTTGCTTTCTTTCAGATGTAACATGCAGCATTAAGAATGGCAAGTGCAAGCAGTTTTGTAAAAAGGGCACTGATAACAAGGTGCTTTGTTCCTGTACAGCAGGATACCAACTTGCAGAAGACCAACAGTCCTGTGAACCAGCAGGTCAAAATCTAAATTAGTTGTTTTAAAGCTCAGCGGATACACTCTCCAAATCTGTATCTGAACTGTTGGCATTTTAACTAGCCTACATGATTATAATCCCTACTTGTTTCTACTTCCTTTTGAAAACAGAAAAGAGTAGTCACTTGAATTGGAAAAATTAATTTTTCCAATTGCTTCGTCATTTTAAAATAGAAATTCTGTAACTGTCTTTAGTCTGAATTTTTCTGTGTGTCCAACTTTGTTCTCTGACTTTTGTCATGAAGCAATTGATTTGTGTGATATATATTTGTAATTCATCCAGTCAAATTAATGTAGCAATCCTATGCCATGAAAGATACCTAAATGATTGACTGATTAACAGGCTTCTAGTATAAGGATGGTGAATTTTAAGCATAATTCTGCCAAGGTGTGGTTGATTTCCTCTGAGAAAGTTATTTCCTATCCTTGGGTCTCAGGCTGAGTTTACACCCTTGGCATCAGAACAGTTCCAACAACCATCTGCTTTAACTAGTGCCAGGCTGCTCAGAACAGTCCATCTATTCAGCAGTGGACAAAGCAGTGTTTCCCAGTCACATCAACCATGCCATCATGTTGACAGCTGACTGGTGTATTCAGAACATCACCACTCCACACTCACATTGCTCTTCTCTGAAAATGAAAGCTGTAAAAACTTTGATTTTTTTTAAAGCAGACTGTACAGGATCAATTTCACTTGATAAATGAGGGGCATTTTTGAAGCAATATACAATTTCTTTTGCATTTCCGAAGCCTGATATCTTATTAAATTGGTACATTAAATAATGCATCATTCCTCTGTAACTGGGTTCGATACCTATCTCAGCAATGCACTCAGCAGAGGAAATTAAAGAAAGAACCAGAAGCCAAGACTATTCATGCTGTAACTAAAATAAGAAGTATTTAATGCTTCAAGGCACTGCCCGCCTGTTCTACCTGATTCTTTACATGTACTGCTTCAAAGCCAGCCTACCTTGGATGGAGGGGGGGAAAAAAAAAAAAAAAAAAAAATATATATATATATATATATATATATATATATATATTCCAGTGTACACAGATGGCATAGTAGTTAAACCCTTATAAACCATTCTATGTTATGAGAAAAGAATTGAGAACCACCTCCAACTATTAAGTATTATATCTGAATATAGCCTTTGCTTTAGCAGAATAAGTAGGCCAAACCTAAAATAAGCTTTTCTGCCTTTCAATAGTAATGGTCCTTTTTCTCTAACAAAATACATAAGTATTTTGAACTAATTTCCTGTTTTCCCAACCACATGCTGTCTTCATGATACTTTGCCACAGCTGGTTGCTATAGAAATGTCCGTTATAAGGAATATGGCTGAAAAGAAAGCGAGAAATAAAAATGAAATGTAAGGTGACTTTGCTTGACTACAAATTTTCATTTGGGTTGTTCCCAATGCATCAGAAGACAATTTCTTTTCTTTTCATTTATTTTTTTTATCCTCACCCAAGGACTTTTTTTTTTCATTGCTTTTAGAGAGAAAGAGAGAGAGAGAGAAAGAGAGGGGGGAAGGGGAGACATCGATTGGTTGCCTCTGGTACACACCACGACTGGAGTACACACCCCAATCGGGGATCAAACCCCAAACCTAGGTATGCCCTGACCAGGAATTGAACCTGTGAACTTTTGGTCCACAGGGCAATGCTCCAACCAACCAAACCACACTGGCCAGGGCAACAATTTCTTTTCTTTAGGAAATAAACCAACCCAAGGTAAAAAGCTGGCCAGTTCCCATTCTCAGGTGGATATGGCTGTAATAATTATATTAGTAATTTATTTGATTAATACTTGACAGCCAGGTAATTAAATCACAATGATCTCTCCCCCAAGAGATAGTTAAAATCCACTTTGGAATCTAGAAGGTATTCTAGTCTACAAAAGAAATCCTGTTAACAATAAGCAGCAGGAGTTCCATTTACCTAATTCTGAAGTTAAAGTTACACTGCACCAATCATCAGACTTCCATTCAGGGAGAGTACTTGGGAATGATTTGTAGTTTAAAAAAAAGAAAAACCTGCCCTGACTGCTGGTGAGGCTCACTGGGTTGTGGGTTGGGTGTCATCCCACACACCAAAAGGTCGTTGGTTCGATTCCCAGTCAGGGCACATGCCTGGGTTGTGGGCCAGGTTCCCAGTTTGGGGCGTGCAAGAAGCAACCAATCAATGTTTCTCTCATACATCAATGTTTCCTTCCCTCTCTTTCTCCCTCCATTCCTCTCTCCCTAAAAAATAAATAAAATCTTTAAAAAACTAAACAGAAAGTCATTAGACTTTATAAAAGTCTTACAAAATTTGATTCTGGAACTCTTATCCTATTTCTGTAAAGATGATGGATTCCTGAGCCAAATGTTTTTTTCATGAAGGGTTTGAAAACTTTCCATGAAAATAATGCAATTAACCTTTTAGTTTGAGACTATATTCATTGATTAATTTTTTTTAAATATTGATGGGCCTACTTTTCAGAAGCGACAAGGATGGACCTCATTTTTTATCTTTGTAAGACATGTTCTGCTTGCCAATGAGAAATATTCAAATACTAATTGTTTTTTCCATTTTTCTAGTGCCATTTCCATGTGGAAGAGTTTCTATCCCACTCACTTCTAAGAAGCTCACCCGTGCTGAGACTATTTATTCCAATAGGGACTCTGAAAATTCTACTGACGATGAAAACATTTGGGATAACATTACTCAAAGCACCCAACCATTTAACGACTTCACTCGAGTTGTTGGTGGAGAAGATGCCAAACCAGGTCAATTCCCTTGGCAGGTATTCTATATTTATGTGTCAAAACTGGAGTTCATAGGGCAAGGGGAAGGCCAGATGGGAGGCTGGGGCTAAGACACTAGGTATACCTATCAGGGTGAGGGATGTGTTTAGGCGAGTTTTAGCACTAAGCAATATGAAGAAGCCCCCATAGGTGGGGAGCTGGTGAAAGAGAAGTCCAGAGGCAGCTACTATACAAGGTCAAGGAGAATTTGGCATCAAGGAAATAGCATAGCAGGATCCCAGACAAGCAATAGGAAGGGCTGGAAGTCAGGTCACAGGTACTGGGGTTCAGGGTGCTAGTTTAGCTTCTGCCCCTAGGAGAACTGGTAGGAGACAGAAAATCTCTAGGTGCCCAGAAAATGTATTATTTCAAAGGAATTTTAATAAGGGCTTGAGTAGGAAGAATTAAGACAAGAACTGGGCAATTGGAACCAGGGTATGAGATATGGGCTTGGTCCAAGGCTGTGGTTCTCAAAGTGTAGTAGCAACAGAATTACCTGAAATATTCTATTTAATTTGCATTGTTAGGAATGCAAATTTTTATGCTACACCCTAGATCTACAAAATCAGAGTCTCTGGGGGTGGGACCCAGTAATCTGTACTATAAGCACTTTGGGTAAATCTAATGCACACTACAATTTGAAAGCCACTCATCCAAAGGCAACAAACTTGTTACGGAAACTAAATTCCAAAACCCCAAATGGTGGACTCGTGGTACCTAATTACACATTCCTCCAGGTGCAGTCTGCAGACAACACACGTGAGAATCACCTGTGCACATTTTTGAGGCAACAACCAAGGTCTAGACTTGTAGCAAAGGCTGGGTTGTAATTGGCTACAGCTAAAGCCTAAGTGATTCCATTTTTCTAAGAGAAAAAGTAGACCCCAGAGGCAAGGAGTCAGGCTGATCCTTATAAAAGTTGTGCTGTCAAATAAGGTAACTACTAGCCAAATGTGGCTATTTAAATTTAACTACCATTAAATCAAATTTAAAATGCATTTCCTCAGTCATACCTGTCACATTTCAAGTGCACAATAGCCACAGGTGGGTAGTGGCTATACCATATTGGAAATTGCAGATACAGGATATTTCCATCATTGTTCTATTGGACAGCACTTATAATAGTTGAGTCTAAGATAAAAACTCCTAGTGGCCACAATCATGTAATTTTGTAGTAATCTCAAGAATGTTGCACTAAACCTCTACTGAGGTTTGAACATTTGCCGGCAAAGACCAATAGCTTTAAAGAATTTTTAATCATCAAAGAGGTTAACAATTTAAGCCAGGATCAGGTAAATGTCCCCAGGTTTAACACTAATGGAATTTTCAGAGACTAGCTATGTATCTATCCAGGAATCTTTAGATTGCCTGCTATTTTCTAATACAATGGGTGTGAGATATTCAACCTATTCCTGGAAGGTAGAGATGTGGCACAGACATTATGGAGAATGGTACTGAAGGGTTGTAGACCATCATAACCAAAACTTTATATTTTCTTTTCTTTTACCTTTGCTTTAAATAACATTTGTTGGACTTCTTTTTATAGACAGTAAAATACACATATGGTCCTTTACATACCCTCGGTCCTTTACTTGAGCATCATACCAGTGCTGCTACCTTCATCCACCATGACCCCTTCCTTCGCTCACCCATGTCTTTATTTTCACTCCTGGCTCTTCATAAGACTGACCCTTGACCTTCCTCAACCTGGGTCAGCCACTCTAATTATGCTTCATGCTATTTAACATCCATGCATGTAGTTCCCTCTAATTTTACTATTTGTGTTCTTGTGTATTTTCATTCATTCTGTATCCAACTTCCATGGGTAAGGTGCTTTGAACAAAAAAGTTATGCTTTATAATTATCATCTTCCTGGGGCTGGTGGGACATAAAGCAGTACCTAGAGTGGGGGATCCAGTCACCCAGGGGTGTTTCATTAGCTAAGAAGATGACTTCCCATTTACAAAAAAAAACAGGATTAAAAAAAAATCCCAGAATGGAAACACTGCAGGCTTACTATTTTCCCTTGTCATCCCAAAAATGAAATGTAAATACATTTAAAGGAGAGCTAAAAAAATGGGGTTTTATAAAGTCTCAGTTGAGTCACATAATCTCTGTTCCTCATGCATTCCCTTTAAGCCAGTTGCTTGCCAAAGTTTTAACAATGCCAGTCTTTCCTAATACAAATTTTACTCTAGCAAGCCATTTTTTTCTTTTAAGCAGAAGGAACTATTAGATGATGGTTACAGTTGTGCTATGAGGAAGAAGATATAAATTATACACATCATTTAAAATCTGTCATATCCTCCTAACTGCACACTGGTAGTTAGTGTACCTATTATCTCTTTCCTATCAAGTCAAGATAAAATCATTTGGAATGTTCAAGATCACACATGCACAGACACATTCACTCGCTATTTCACCCTCATGAAGTAAGATTACTGACTGAAGAACTACAAAGTACTAGGTTTTAGTATTTTCCTAAAGGTGAAGAACTGTGAGCTACTTTCTAGGATACTTAAAAAACATCCAGTCAATACTTATGCACTGTTTTCAGCCACTCCCACCCCCACCAAGATTTTCCTGAAAGATTACTTGTTTTAAAAAATATGAGTTAAACTGAGTATACAAAAGTCACTGTTAGACAAAGAAGAAACAAATGAAACAAATCAGAATGTCTCATTTGTGGGAGAGACAGCTCCACCCCATCACAGTTAATCTGCAGGGTGGCAATACTTGATTTGATTGCAGACAAGACTGCAATGCACCTGCTGCAGCCAAAGCATCAAGAGGAAATAAGCAACAGCTGGGGTTTCAAAGGCCAAACTATTCTGTGGCCATGAAATAGAAAGTGCTGTTTAGCACCATCACTTAGAAAAGAATGATTTAAAATGCTGATACTTCAAAAAAGGGGGGGTGGGGGATAAAGTGAATACTTAGGTGAAGAAATCCCACAAAGAACATAGGGAGATGACTTTCATCTGGAGTAATGAACAGCTGAATGAACTGGAAAGGTTTAGTCCATTAAAGAAAAGCTTTGAGTGAACTGTTTTTGCAAAAGCTAAAGTGCCACAGGGGTAAGGGGAAGATTATTTTTCCTTGTGGATTTACAGGTGAAAGTTAACTGGCAGGTAGGCAGGTTCTGGCCCCAGTTATGAAAGCACTTTCTAGGCACAGGGTCGGTTACGTGGGCCGGGCAGTTTTGGGAGAAAATGTAGGTTGAAAAAAATGTTTGCCTGATTGTTGAAAAGCTGTTTTGTCACTAGGGACAGCAGTGGCTGCATAACCCCATGAGGAGAATGTCCAGGGCATTGGTTCAACCTGCGGGCAGATTAGAGTAGGCTAGGGGACAGCTTTGACACCCTAAGGAGCTATATACACTTTCCATGTGGCCCCTCCGTGGTCGCATTCATTTCTTACCTTATTCTGTCTAGGGCTTTCACGTCCGGGAATGGAAGCAAGGGCTGCACAGCAGCCACTGTGGTTGCCACAGACACTTCAAAGAACAGCCATTGGTTCTGGCCTGCAAGGCTCTGACCCAACCCCCAACCTCAAAGGTGCAGGATGGCTAGCCTGACCTCATCCACTTAACAGAAGGCCTGAGAGAGAGGCTGAGGGAAGTATAGGCTAATTTCCTTGATTTTTCCCTCCAGATGCCCAGTGGTGGGCTCAGCCACTTTGAGAACTTTGGGAAAGGGACCAGGGAACTCTGCAGGGACACCTCAGAAGGGAAGAGAGGATGCTACAGGGTTAAGTGTACTATACAGGAACAGAAAGGCCATTTCCTTAAATTAGTATATCCTCAGACTCCTTAGCACAGTGAGAACTAAAGCAAGACTCAATTTTCATACAGGTATGTAAGGAAGCAATGGAAACTCTTAAACATCAGAGAAAAAAGGGAAATTGCAACCCCTATACTAGAAGACCACCTTCATCAACAGCTTAAAAGTGAAAGATTTGAGGAAGCAGGGTGGTGTTGAGACTTTCCAAAGCTTTAATTTGATTTTGGTCCCATGACCTTGAGCCTGTCAGCTGGTAATTCTGAGCATGCTCAAACTCACCCCAAGAGCTCCTCCCACCTCTTCTGCTTTGGCTTAGATCTGTCTGGCCTTGACTGCCAAGTACCTGGTCTTCTGTTTTCTGTTTTATCAAGGGCAGGACACAATGGAAGTCAGGTCATTAAGCTTTCCCTATCCTTTATATTAGGTTGTATCACATGCAATTGCCAGTATTTAAACATTTTAACAGACAAAATATGTCTGTCTATTCTTTAGGTTATTCTTGGCCTAAACAATCTTAAAATGTCTTAGCATTTTCCCCAGTCTTGGCTTTCCTCAACTTTGGCCTGAAGCTATCCTTCAAGGTACGCAAGCTCTTGACTATACAGCTACCTACACAGAACCAATTCTTTCCATTCTATTAGGATACGCCCATGGCAGACAGCATGTAGAGTTACCATATGTTTGAACTAGAACTTTTCCTTTTATGGAGAGGAGTAGGATATTGGGAGGAAAATGTTATATCAAGATCCTAAGGCTATAGCAATATCTACACCTGGAAAAGGTAACCCTCTATTTTTCCTACCTCAGATGATGAAGTTCCAATTAGGAAAAATAAAAAGATGACACATGTAATCTCACCTGGCCTCACAAAACTATTTTGGACAGAACATTTAAACTATTACTCTCTACGATCATTTGATGAAATCTATTTCAATGACTAGTCTAGTTAACCAGTCATTAAAAACTGAAAGTGGGCATCGCCTCTGTGCTCAGAAAAAATGAATTAGGGCCTAGGGCTGGGTGAATCACACTTGTGGCCATAACAAGCTATATATCATTCAAAAATGGTTTTGCTTTTTATATGAGAGAGAATGAGTATGCAAATGTAGAAAAAGTATTGTAAAGGAGGTGGCTAGATAGGTAGAATAAAGATTCAATAAAATCACAGGGAAAGGCCAGGTTTAAGTTAAAGAGTTAGGAAGTGAACAACAAGGCAACAGCTATTACATCTAGGTTGGAATTGTCAATGAAGAGCACCAGAACAGATATGTAACTGTGCATTTTGTAGGTGCATGTGGGTGTATGTGGTATGTATCTGTTTGTGTCTGAAAAGGAGAAAACAGGCTCCTGTTAGGACATGACAAAAATTAAAATGTTTGACAGGTCAGAACTCATATGCCATGCACAGAACATATGCTTTTCCATTTTTCCCATCATTCTCCAAAGGGACACCTTAGAAGAACTTGTTCTTGGCCAAGCAAAGAGCTCATCCCCGAATAGCTAATATTTAGATAGCTGTGACCCTGAGGTAATCAAGCAAACATTCCAAAACCAAGTCATTTATAATATCTTTAAATGAAAATATATTTTAGGAATTTTCTTGGCAAAGATGTTTGCTCAAATATCTAATACCGATCAAGGATTTGCAAAAAATGCTCTTCAGGCTTAAAAGAACACAACCCTATTTCTCAGTCATCCACCAGAAAGCAGTTGAAGCTCCAGGCAGCAAGTCTTTGGCAGGACTCAGACTGGCTACATCATAGTCTCTGTGCTCAAGGGCTGTGGATATCATTCAATCTGGTCTAACAAGCACATTGTGCTTAGAGATGTCTAAGTCACCTCAAACACGGAGGAGAAGCACGTTTACATCACTGCTTGTAAATTCTTAACTCCAGTTTCTTGAACAGAGGTATTCAGTTGTAATCATTAGGACCAATATACAACAGTGTTGCCCAAATTTGCTTGGTGATGAAAATCGCTTGGGGTCAGGGCCAGCTTCATGAGCTTGTGACCAGTTGCACAGGGCCCTGCATTCAGGAGAGTCCCCCATTTGAAGTTCAGTGCTTTGCATTTGTGTTTTATGACAGAAGTTCGATGAGACAGTGGGGCATACATGGGCTAGGGACTTGGAACCTCGAATCACTGCAGTCTCACTTCTCAGTACCCCAAGGGTTGGACTCTGGACCTCCCACCCCCGTATCTCCTGGTGCCTTGTCCAGCCATGCCTCTCCCTCCTCACACTTGCCCAATAACCCCTGCCACTGCCTAGCCCATGGCATACATGCATACTCTCCTTCCTCATCCCCAGTAGCTACCACTGTCATCCTCCTCCTGCACAGTCACAGGGGAGGTTGAGTTGGGTGCATATACCCTATGCCCTCTTGGGAGGGGGCATGACCACATGGCATCTCAGGACCAAAAATGTGTCACAGAAGATTTGGAAGGTGAATGGTGGGGCAAGCCTCTTGCCCACCTCCTTTCCAGGTACTGAGCACATGCTGGCATGGAAGTTGCAATCCCTTGAGAGTGCCCATTCTGCAAATGACTGTTGCAGTGGGCCGGTGGGAAGGGAAGATTGACTTACCCTGAGCACTGATGGGGCATAGGGCACTAGTCTGGGGGGAGGACAGTACATGCGCGCACATGCTAAATTGCAGGATGCAGCCCCTGGGTACATGTATCTGCCCTCCCAGTAAATATCCCCCATGCCTAAGGGAGAAGGACATTAAATAGTAAATTAAAAACACCCCAATAGGTTACCAGAAGCCATAGAAGAAAAGAAATATTTTTGTATTTTAATGTCCTCAGTGCTATTTTTCTTGGATTTTGAACAGGGGTCCCACATTTTCATTTTGCACTGAGCCCCACAAATTATGTAGCCAGATCTGCCCAGATGAGCACTTTTAAAACATAAAGGTCATCAACCCTTGGGAATTCTGAAAAAGAATTTTTCAAAATTATTTATGCATAAGGATATTACAGAGGTCATTTTCTTTCATCCCACGCCCCCACCCAATATTCTGATTCAGTCTGTGTGGGCCTCCAAATCTGCATTTTACAAGCATCCCAGGTGATTCTACTGCAATTGGTCAACCAGCCACACTTGGAGAAATACTGGGTGCTTAGAAGCATGGATTCTGAAGCCAGGCAGACTCAGGTTTGCATCCTAGCTTTGCCACTAACCTTAGGGGAATTAACATGTATATCTAAAGTTCAGTTAGTTTATTGTAAATGGAAATGTTAATATCACTCCCCAATGTGTTTTGAGTATTAAATGTACATAAAACACTTAGTACAGTGAGTAGGCCATAGTAAGCAACCAATAAATGTTCTAAAAGAAAGAAGAAGACTATTAAGTCTAGGTGGTGGGTACACTGGGGTTTACTATATTGTGTGCATTTTCCTATATTTTTACAACTTTTCAAAGTAAAAAGCAACAACTAGAATGAGAGGGAAAGCTAGAGTATGAAAAAGGGAGTCAGAAGCTTGCAATGAATCAGCTCCATAGGTCTCCAGGTAGGATGCTGGTGCTCCTGCAACTAGGACTTAGTGGGTGTGCAATCAATTGAATTCAGGACAAAAAGAATCTTCACTAGAACAGGTCCCAAGGACCTTTTCAGACACACTGAAAGGAGCTGACCATTCCCTTCTCCTACTTTATGAATGGGCTTATGCCTGGGGCTATGTGTGCTTTATTTAGTGAAAGAGCATCTATTCACAAGAGCTAGTCAGAGCCCACAAAGGATTTAACCAAATGTTGAGTGTGCCCTCTAGTGTTCACTTTCTCTGCTTTCTTCCTGAAGACGTGTATCAAGCAAGGCCTTTGCTTACGTTGTAAGTAAAATTCTTCAAGTTGCTCTAGTCATTGAGGTGGTGAAAATATTCACTGTCTCCTCTGATTATGCCATGAATGTGCAGATGAAAGACTGGAGTGGCTTCTTAGCAAATAATGCCCAGGCTCAAAGCAGCACCCAAACACCTTTGTCCTCTATGCCCCAAAATAAGGCACAGCTGAGTAGACCTTTTAGGACAAAGGCAGCTGACAAATCCAGCCAGGACAGTCAAATATGGCTAGGGACAATAGAAGGAGTGCATGAGCAGATGGTCATAAACACAGCCCTTATGGAGGCCATAGGTCTCGTTTCATAACATTCCAGTTTAGGAATGGCTTGAAAAGCCATCCTTTAAAAAAATCAATATTTTTCCCTTCAAATAACCTGTAGAAAAAGATGTCCTCATGCAAGGTCAGGAGACTCAATAACTACTTATCTCAAGGAGTCAAGTTAGTGCATTTCTGAATGTACAATTCTGGCCATCAGAGAATCTGCCTCACCTGGAAGCGGAATCTAAGGGTTCCAGATCTCAAAGAGAAGCTGTTCCCTTACACTTGCCTCATCCAGAGCTCCCCCTGGCTCTCACTGCATGTTCTCTTCAAGAGTGTTACAGAAATGGCTTTTTTGATTCTGCTCCAGAAACACTAATTAATCTGCAATGCTGACACTTTCCAGAAACACTCTAGTTCTGCCAGCATCTACAGGCCAACTTTTTGCCCACTCCTATAAACAGCACACATATTTATTTTGTTCTGAATCAAATGTATTGTTATAAGATTCATAATTTTGTTTCCACAGGTCCTTCTGAATGGTAAAATTGATGCATTCTGTGGAGGTTCCATAATTAATGAAAAATGGGTTGTAACTGCAGCCCACTGTATTGAACCTGGTGATAAAATTACCATTATTGCAGGTAAATAAACAAAACAGGCTAGTACTCTGCAGCATCACTAGATCTTCTATAAGACTAGTGTATCATATTTTACCAAGGTCTAACAAGATCATTGTTAAATAAGTTGGGCTAATGGTAGAAGGGCCACATTTTCAAAACCCAACTTGTTTTATCCTCCAAACTCCCCGCAGTTCTTTTGGTGTACCCATATTAGCATTCGCTTCAGTGGGAAACAATTCTTTATTGATGTCCCGACAAGACTAAGCCAAAAGCTGTGTCATATCATAGATCTTTGTATCGCTGGTCCTGGCCCAACCTGTAGCGGCCCCTCAGCAAATATTTGAATGAATGACCAAAAACAGGGGCCAAAATACTTGCAATTGGGGAAATCTAGAATAATTCATGACAAGTAGATTATCACCTGTGACCAATGTAAGACTTGTAACAGCAAGGGTGAATGAAACCATCTCTATGATGGATCTTAACTCATGTTTTGGTCTGAAAAGTGTGCATGGGCCCTTACTGAATTTTACCCAAATGATACCAATGTAAGATTAAGATCTTTGACACCTGGCTACCAGTTCGGTGATGCTGAGTGGATACTTTGAAGGTCTGTTTCTTTATGTGAAAGACTACTTGTGACTGAAGATAAATTTATTTTCAGTGGGTGAAATGCTAGTTAAGTAAGTGATGCTTGATGGACACTTGGAAAATGTGTCTCTATGGCAAATACAGTGACTGACAAAGAAATCTCTTTTCAACAGGTGAACATAACACTGAGATGAAGGAACAAACAGAGCAAAAGCGAAATGTGATTCGTGCTATTCTTCACCACAGCTACAACGCAACTATTAATAAGTACAACCATGACATTGCTCTTCTGGAATTGGATAAACCCTTAATATTAAACAGCTATGTAACACCTATTTGCGTTGCTGACAAGAAATACACCAACATCTTCCTCAGATTTGGGTCTGGCATAGTGAGTGGCTGGGGAAGAGTCTTCAACCGAGGGAGATCAGCGTCAGTTCTTCAGTACCTTAAAGTTCCACTTGTTGACCGAGCCACATGTCTTCGCTCCACAAAGTTCACCATCTATAATAACATGTTCTGTGCCGGTTTCCATGAGGGAGGGAAAGATTCATGCCAAGGAGATAGTGGGGGACCCCATGTTACTGAAGTGGAAGGCATCCATTTCTTAACTGGAATTATTAGTTGGGGTGAAGAGTGTGCAGTCAAAGGAAAATATGGAATATATACCAAGGTATCCCAGTATGTCAACTGGATTAAGGAAAAAACAAAGCTCACTTAAAGAAAAAATGTATTTTTAAGGTCGATATATTTGGGATTGAAAATGAACAAGGTCCTTTACTAACTAATCACTTTTCTGTCTCATCACATTTGAATATATACATTCTATGAATATTGCTTTTTCACTTTATGGGAGAAGTCTATTTAGAATTGATATTTTACTGGAGTAAGTAGATTAGGAAATGTAATCAATTGAGAAATATAGGATCAGGCAAAAGTAAGGCCTGCTTGAGCGTGGTTGGTGGGGTAATAATATGGGTGTAATAATTTATAGTTTAATTTGAATGTTTCACCTACAATGTCATATGGTGCACTTGAGTGTGATATTGTTGTTACAGAATTACGCACTTATGATTTTGTAATAAAAGACTTTGTATTAAAAAAGGGGTGCTATTTGTGCCAGACCTGTATACTATGGTAAGAATTTGTGACCATGACAAAATTGTGAAGTTAACTTCTTTACCCTGCCCATGAGGGTATGTTTCTCCACTGAGGTGACTTCCTGATTCTCCCTCCTTAGCAGCATTCCATGTTCCAGATCATTCTTACATCTCCCACCAAAGCACCAATATTTATTAGAAGTGTATCCAGGATATTTGGTCTAGTCCATCACAAGTCCAGCACGACACTCATAAAGGAAGAATACAGGAGCAGCTGACAGGTTAAATCTCATAAGAAACACTACTTTTTCTGTACCCTTATTTTTTTATTTATTTGTTTTTAGAGAGAAGGGGAAGGGAAGGAGAAAGAGAGGGAAACATCAACGTGTGGTTGCCTCTCACGCACCCCCCACTGGGGACCTGGTTCGCAACCCAGGCATGTGCCCTGACTGGGAATCGAACCAGTGACCCTTGGGTTCACAGGCCGGCACTCAATCCACTGAGCCACACCAGCCAGGGTTGTACCCGTATTTTTTCATCCTTTATGTTTTCCAACTTCTAATCTCCAAGTCAGTTTTTCTCTCTGTCTCCCTCTCTCCCCTTTCCCCTACACATAGAGGAGGGAAGGGGAGCCTCAAACGGTTTTACTGGTATACACAATTTATACGTCTATCAAACCCAGACGTCCTTCATTTTAGTCTTGGACTTGCTTATCTGAACATGGGGATTAAGTAAGTCCTAAAGAACTTGGGTGAAAAGTTCCTCTCAGAGTCACATTATTAAAATACATACATAATGAAAGGAATGTCTTATCAGAATAGTTCCCTAAGAGCTTGTAATTGTGTTGTTATGGAGGTCTGACCAGAGAAGGCTCTATGAAGACAAACTGACATGGCATTGTAACTAAGGAAGTTGGAAAAATGTTAACAGAAAGAGAACAGTTTGCAACCTAGAACTAGTGAAGTCTGCAAGGAAGAATTCATCAGTGTGTCTCCAGTACTGACCAGGGCTAAGGAAGAAGTTGCCCAGACCAGAGAACATGAGCATCATGTCCCCCTAACTAGTGTATCCACACAGTGGAGAAGGGTGCCTCAGGTTCACAGACATGAGTCATTCCATTGAGACAACTAACTCCCCCTTTCCTGGTTTCATGCCCACCAAGCAACTTTTTTTATTATAATTAGGCCTTCTATATTGGATTTTGTACAGAATTGCTGACCAGCCAACATGAGTACTTCAATTGGTTAGACAGAATATCTCCCTTTATGAATTAATAAACCAATGTACTGGTTTATACATTGGCTTTCTGAATTTGGTTGATGTGAATTGGTCTCCCCAGCCAGACCTCACTATTGCTGATTTTTTTTCAAGTTATTCCAGTTAATACTTTAGTCTTTCAAGCATAAGTATCAATAAATGTATTTTTCAATTTCTCAAAAAGTGTTTCTTATTGAATAATTCACAGAAAAGGATCCCAAACACTACATTTAGCCAAACAATCAGAAGTATGTGTCCAAAAAACAATACATCAGAGTTTTGATGCTCGGTTATCACTCAGTTTTCATTTGAGGCAGTGTGGATCCACCTGGGACAGAACTGAATTTAAATAGCTGCAAATGGGGTCTTGCATAAGTCTCTCTACATTTTGGGCTTTGATTTCACCATTTGTATAATGAGGGAGTTTGACAGGATTCTTTCCAAAGACCCTTGTTGACCTTGATAGTCTGTGCTTATATTCCTTTACTTAAAAAATACTCAGAGGATTACTGTGTGCCACACATCAATATTGTTCATTATATGTGAATCCATATTCATATATTTTGTGAGTTAACTAAAAAATATATGTAAATTGCTTTATCAGTGCTAAGTATATTACTACCCAGTAGATGCTCAGTAAATGTTAGTTGAATCTGAATCCATGTTTATTCCAGAGTATGAACAAATATCATGTCATGAAAAGAGGCCACACCTAAACAATGAGTGGGATTGAGGTTTAATGGAAAAAAAACAAAATAAATTATTTCTGCTATTTTTGGTTAAAGAGAAAGAGGGAGACACTTGAATTGTCCTACCTAGGTTTAAGGAGGATACTAATTCATTCATGGAAATGTGTTAGTTCTAATTTTAATGACTAAAGATCTGTAGACCCAGTGCTCTGCAATTAGTAAAAGTGAGCCACTCTGGTCTTGTTGGCATGGGATCCACACCTCACAAAGGCAGCAGCGGGGGCATGGCCTTACACCTTCTCTGGTTGGTCTTCCCTGTCACTGAAGGAGGTCTTGGGCCCATAAATCTCTAAGCCACAGTTATCCTTTTTGCCATGAGCTTGGAAATGACTGAATTGATCATGAGCCACCTGCAGCATGTTGCCTTCATTAAACATGAGAGTCCTTTTTGGTCAAAAAATCCTGAACACTCAGTGCAGTGTGGGCAGGTACACTCATAAATCACCCGTCATGAAATGGGCAAATGCTTTGAAAGTCTTACCAAAAAAAAAAAAAAATCACTGAAGCCAAATGCAGCCTCTCACAACAATGCCAGCTGGTACACTAATAAGGATGGATTCCTAGACACTCACCTAGCAGGGGAAGCCTGTACTATAAGGGCCCTCCCTCCAGAAGATAATTCTGATTTTTTGAGGCCCACCTTAATACATGTGGAATTAACCTGTACTGCTGGTGTCTGGTTTTTAACCCAGCTGTGAGTGCTGGGCCTTCCAGATGTGATATTTGACTTCTAGCGCAAGTTTCATCACTGTCACCTGGCACTCAGTCAACATTTCAACTCGCTTCATTGCAACTCTGCTGGGTAAGACATATGTGGCACAAGAAGACAGCAGGCTGCTCCCAAAACTATTGTTTGAGGGTTGAAGGAAGGCTGTAAAGGCCTACTGAGAAGGTGGGATTCTGACAATGCAGTGCAGACGTGGGTGACTGGGAAACAGTGGTTGACAGGTCTGTCTAGGCAAAGCATGCAGGAATCAGGGCCCTTTTTAAATCTGAAGTTTATGCCATCTCAAAATCTCGTTATTAAAGCCACAAAAACTAGCATGTTCTGCAAACTATGGAGGCTGCTGAAGGACTCACAGCAAGGAAAAGACTGTGGCACTCCAACCCTTTTCAACCAGTCCAGGTAAACAGACCACTCTACTCAGTTTCTCTAGTCATACTTTCAAGGCATACTTCTTTCACCCTCTCTTCGGGGTTATGGCTTGCCTTCAGATTCCCAGAGTTCATCTCAACCTCCGTTATGGATAACGGTATCAGAAGGGATGAACACCAGGTAGACTCTTTCTTATACATAATAGATAAAGAGGCAACATCTTCTGGTACAGGACCAATGTTTCTCCACACCCTCACAGGACAACAGTATTTCAAACTCCTGGCCAGGTCATTTCACTCTGGTAGGAGAATTACCCTCTTGGTAGAGAGAAGAATGGAAATAGGAACAGAGATATTCCTGATTCCAAAGACTTCCCTTCAAAATGATGCTCCATTGCAATGTTAAATATGAGATCCAAATACATAAAAAGTTTCCAACATAGTAAATCTCCTGGATGCTTCATTCTTGAACTTTTAGAAATCCTGTATTTAGCACCTCCAGATCAATAACCAGGAAGCGCTTTAAGTGCTGACCTCATAAAGAAAAAGGGGTGTCATGACCTACACATTACATACTTTAGTAAAGATCTCTATATAAAAATCCATTTCCCTCTTGGAATATATTACAAACATAAGCATACATTTTCATGATATTAAGACTCAGCTCTAGCCCAAGCTGGTATGGCTCAGTGGATTTGGCATTGTCCTAGACCAAAAGGTCACTGGTTCGATTCCCAGTCAGAGCACATGCCTGAGTTGTGGGCCAGGTCCCCAGCTGGGGGCATGCAAGAGGCAACCACACATTGCTGTTTCTATCCCTCTTTCTCCCTCCCTTCCCCTCTCTCTAAAAATAAATATTTTCAAAAAACTCAGCTCTAAAAGTAAAAAGCCAAATTAAGAATGCAATGTCTCTGAGAATTCAGTGAATGCTTGTTAATGAATCATTAATGCAAAACTCAGTCATCTAAGTTAGGAATAAGATAGTCATCCTGAACACATAAAAGAATATGCCATAGGAGGGGAGACAGACAAATATAGAGAGACCTCCTACACTGATTTCCTCCCAAGAATATAAAAAAAGGAGTTATCACTAATTTCCAGGAAATGTAAAAAACATTAACCTAAATGGCTATGGTTATAGCCCTGGCCTTTTCCTCTCCTATTAACATTCATTGCTTTTATGTCTGTGTGCTCCAAAGCTGTATTATCTCTTGTCTATGCTATCTTCGTTTTTGTAGGTATTCTGTTGTTATACCTTGTTTTTTCTTAAGTCAGCCCCTGGGTTTCATTTGGACTTTGAAGTTTTATATCTAAATCAAACTGTCATTCTTGGCCACAGGGACTGAATTTCTCTCAATACACCTTGCATATTTTTCACTGTCCAAAGTTATCTTCCATGTGTTGTTTCTAGAATTCTACACAGTCATGCTTAAGATCAGAATCTCTGCTTCAATCATTTACAAAATGTAAATTTGGGTAATGTGTGTACTAAGAGGATAGCCACACATTGCCCAATGGTGGGTTAAAATTCAGAAATCTTAGCACACTCCCAAAAGGAATTTTGCTGATCACTTACTATGGGACTAGCACTACATCTGTTTCATAAGACAGAATCAGTAGTGTGCTAGAACTAGCTTATATCAACTCCTAAATGCCAGTTTTGCACATCTCTTTCCAACTCCAAATTTAGAGGCTTCATGTCAATAGCTTGAAATCCACCATGGTGGAGTTATTTGTAGCATAGATATTGACAAATGCTACAAATACATATTTTTTTAAGATACCCAGTTGTTGAATATTTACAAACACACCAAAAGGACACATTCTAATTCGTCAACTGAAAATTCATCATTTTTACAGTCTTCTAGTCAATTATTGCCAAAGAGTGAGCACTAAATACACTGTAAATTAAAATGTAAAGTTGTTTAAGGAAGCTAAATGTTCATGAGCTAGAAATATTGAAAAATCACAACTTTAAAGTTGTTCTCAGATGGCAACAAGTCATTTTATGCTGTAAAATAAAATATAGCATTTCTTCTTTAAAATATTTTATTTATTTTTAGAGAGAGGGAAAGGGAAAGAGAAACAGATGGGGAAAAACATCGATCAGTTGCCTCTCAGACACACCCTGACCAGGGGCCCAACTGGCAACCCAGGCATGTGCCCTGACTGGAATCTAATCAGGGACCTTTCGCTTTGTGGTATGACACTCAACCCACTGAGCCACACTGGTCAGGGCAAAACATAACATTTCTTAAGTGCAAATATTTCTTCTACACAACACATTCACACATTGTTTTAAGTCAACGGAGGTTTATTCTATGGTAGTTTTCTGCTGGTACGTTAGTTCATAGCAATTTGTAATTTATTTAAAAAGACTGTGGGAAAGGGTTCTTAACTGTTATTTTTGGCCAGCATGTAAGATAAAAAAAAAAAAGTCCCACAGTTATGCATGGAAGGTAAGATGTCACAGGGTTTTACTACATTTCAATCAGGGAACATGATATTACATTTTACTTTTCCAGTACTGAATTAAAGTGAGCATTTTTTAGGGTGAAATGCTTCAGACATATAGAAATGTACAGAGAATGTCATGAACTTTGAAGTACCAATGCTCATCCATTCCTTCTCTTCCCCCCACCCACCTCCAGAGGTAGCTATTATTCTTAATTTAGTGTTAACCACTATCCAGCATACCCACACACCTTTACTCTAAATTGTTTTAACTGTTTTGCATACTTTAAAACTTTACAAATGAGGTCATATTGTATCTATCCTGCAATTTGTTTCTTGTCAGGCTTACTAATGTTGATACAGGTGACTCTAGATCATTCATTTTAATTTCTATCTAGTATTTGATTGTATGACATTCCATAATCTAGTTATGTCTTCTAGTGTTCATGGTCATTCATGTTGTCTCCAAAGTTTTCACTCTTCCAAACAATTCTATAAACATTTTGGCCCATATGTCTCCTTGTGCACGTGTATTTCTCCAAGGTAGATACTTAGGAGTGGAGTTGGTCAGCCTTACAATATGGACCTCGACTTCACTTGGCATTAGTAAATTGCTCACAAAAGGGTCATACTAACTTATGTTCCCTATAGTTCCCTATAAGAGTTCCCTAAAACTCTTCCCAATGTGGAAGAGTTCTTCTTCTGTCATGTCCTTCCCAATACCTGGTGTCTTTAGTAATACAGGTAGGTTTTTAAGCTACTAATACTAATATTTTAAATGCCCGCTTTGCATTGAATTCAAGGATTTTAAAACTAGTTGTAAATGTACAGGTACAGTCTTGTGTCCTCCGTTGGGTCAGTAAAAAGCGCATTTTAGCTTGTCATATTATATTTCAAAACATCCACTATATTTTTTTGCCTTTTAAGCACTTTTGTTATGGTTGAAAAGTTAGAGTCCACTTAGTTAATAACATTTTATTCTCATTTGATTTCTGTCACAGCTTACCATGTTAAAGAGCACACTGACTATCCAACTGAGATAAAAACTATTAACTAAGAAAACCCTCAGCATACCCAGTTCTTCTCGTGCTTCCAACCTTTCTGACTTCCTCTCCTGCTCCATTATATTTTAATTTCTTCTCCAGCCTGGTTGTACTTAGTTCGTTATTTTTGAAGTAATTGAGTTAGTGAGTCTATCTCACAAGTACTTAGACAAAATGTATCTTTGAAATGGCTTACATTTTATTTTGGTTTGGGTTTAAGGAAAGTTTTGTTTAGCCTAAGGAATACATTCGCACAAAGTCCAACTTCATTGGCTGTTCTTAATATACCCTATTAGTCCTATTTGGTGGACATGTGCTGAAACTATCTCCTCAGAATTTAATATGCTAATTCATGTGTGTGAAAAAGAGGTCATCAACAAATATTGCATAGACCCTCACAAAGTGCAAAGAAAAACTTAAGACTTGAATAAGTCATGAGTCTCAATACAGAAAATACATTTTGAAGTAAAAAGAAATTATGTTTTTAAAAAAGTACCTGTTGTTGCATAGGTGGACCTAGAGATTATTATTTTAAGTGAAATAAGCCAGTCAGTGAAAGACAAATACCATATGACCTCACATGTGGAATCTAATGAACAAAATAAACTTATGAACAAAACAGAAACAGAGGCACGGACACATGGGACAGACTGACAGCTGTCAGAGGAGAGATGGTAGAGGTGCTGGATGAAAGAAGGTGAAGGGATTAGCCAAAGAACATATATGCATGACCCATGGGCATAGACAACAGTGTGGGGATGGCCAAGGTAAGCAAGGTGGGGACTGGGTGAAGGTGGGCAAAGAGGGGGGGGTTGCAAATGGAGATATGTGTAATAATGCCAACAATAAAAATAAAGTTAAAATATTTCTTTTTAACTTTAAAAAGTACCTGTTGTAACTTTTATTACTTTTCTTTTGAACAAAAATATAAAATATGCTGAACAAAAATACAAAACTAGGTTTTGTTTTTAATACTGTTTTGTTCCTAAGCATTTTGCTGTCCTTGGGCAGGCTCCATAAGACTAATTGCAAGCTGACCATTCCAAATCAATGCAGGGAAGCGTGCTGAAATGAAATAAAAATGACTTGTTTTGACAATTTAATGCTTGATACTTGATTCATTCAGTACTCTAGAAACTACCGCCCCTGTGGGAAGCTGATTCCTGTGGTCTAGTATATTAATAAGCATTATTATACTTAATAATAAGCATTTTTCTCAGAGAAACTGTGAAACTGGATTGATTTTTGACTAAACCCAAAACAAAATCGTTGACCTACTTTTTCTTCAAGTGGAACATTTGTTATATGCCCTTACACTTTCAAAATATACTCTGAAATTTTCTTTTTGTAACAGAATGTTGTAGCTTAGACGTTGGGGTCTTTTTTATAACAACTATATATTCTATGATGTGACACCCATACATAATTTTGGAAAAATGTCAACAATAACATTTACTCCTCAGCCAACATAGAAATAAAAACTTAAATACATTTTAATTTTCAAGGTGTTCTTTGGAGTTGGATTAACTTACCGATTAACTAGTTCACTGACTGTGCTTCTTCCGGAGAGCTCAAAAATAAATTTAAAGGCGAAGAACATAGCTGACCCTGTGATGGGATGCTCATTAATACATCTGAAACAATCTCAGTTTTTAAATAATGTAAGAGTCAATCAAACCAGTTTCTTAGGCTTTTGTCTCCTAACAAATATTAACATACAAGTTTTAGAACCCAAATAAGCTGTGAAAGAAACCATTAAATCTGGCAAACTCAACTAAGGGTCCTTTGCAAGCAATGGCTCAGAAAATAATTACAGGTATCTAGATGCTTTCCAGGTTTCCTTGGGTTCCATTATATGGAAGAAGAATTTTTCAGTGTGCATAAATATCCACTAATAAACATGGCTGTTTAACCCACAGAACCTCATTTATTGCTATCCTCTATTTGGGTGAAGAAGTTTTGGGGGAAGACATTTTACCCTATTGCTAGTCAGATATCTCTGTCTATCTCTGTCTCTCTCTGAGAATCAAGTTAGACTGAAGGTAAACATTTAACTCAAAATGCATGTGGTGCCTATAAAGTATCATAATAAACTAGAAGGAAAGAGTTTTCAATATATAATCGATACTATACTAAGCTGAAAAACTATATGAATGAATTTACAGTTGGACGTTTTTAGTGTGGAATTAACACAAGTATATTTACATTGTAAGTACATTTACAATGTAATTAAAATTTGAAGACTTAAAGGGAAATTGCTGCTATACTTTACAGTAACACATTTATAGCCCAATAAAATGAATACGGTGCAGTTACATATACAAATATAGCAATTCATTGTACAGTGGTTAAAACATTAAAAGACTATAACTATATGCTTGAATCTATAGAATTCAGTATTGTCTTAAATGATTAAAATCCCTAGTTTAATACCATGAAATTAAAACATTTTGTGAAGAAGGGCCTCATTATTCAAAAATTTTATCTCCTAATTCTGTCTTCTAACCACAGGATCAGCACACAAAGAAATGAATTTTAATTTCATTTTGTTGTTATTTTTGCAGAAGCATTGAGTGAAATATCAAATATATGGGCATTTTCATGAGTGAGTTATAAATCAGCCATCATAAATTCCAGCAAGTGTACATGAGAAGATTTATAATTTCCAGGTATCTTTGAATAAAATACAACTGGTTTGTTATACAAATTGTTACATCAAATGATACCACTGGCATAAACTATGATCTTGATATGACACACAAACCTATTTAAAAGATAAAATATTTATGTATTATATAGTTATTGAATTGTTTATTGTAACACATTTCATCAAAAAACATGCACCTAATATGCCAACTTGATAATAAAATGCATAATCCATGATTCAAAAGGCAGCAATTTCAAGCCATTGTCTTCAGTGGTCCTTGATATAAAATACTCCAAGCATAAATTCAACACTGCATGCAACAACTGGCCCTGCACTTTAAAACAAGTCATTACACTGTTTACATACATAAAAGACATCTATACCTGTATTCTTTTTTAAAAACCCTAGAAAGAAACACAACATAAGAAAAGAAAACCTTTACTACAACAGATTTTTTTCCAGAAAACTCAAAAGCAAGTAAAGACACTGGAAAGTAGGGCGCTGTTACAAGAACAC
Organism: Mormoops blainvillei; assembly: GCA_004026545.1. Taxonomy (NCBI): domain Eukaryota; kingdom Metazoa; phylum Chordata; class Mammalia; order Chiroptera; family Mormoopidae; genus Mormoops; species Mormoops blainvillei. Next base: position 1,270 of record PVJD01012353.1, on the reverse strand, counting down.
CTCCTGTGCATAAAAGAATATTTAACTTAAAGCTGTGACATGTGTGTCTAAATTAAGTTGCAATGCATAAAATGTAAACTTTAACACATCCTAACTACAGGATTTTTAGCTTTGGATCTTTTTAAAATTATAAGACAGCTCTGAAAACCTTAAATACCAGCCAAAGTGCAAAAGTGGTTCTTCAGAACATCTCCCTTTGGTACATTATAGTCACACAAGTAACAGAATTAAATAATAAACTCTGAGTTAACAAAGTGGTTTAAAATGTCTGATTCTCCCTCCTCTCTCTTTGGATTTTTGTTTTGTTCCTGAAAAGTCACCAACAAAATTACAGGTAAAGCCTTTTACCTATAAATGTTCGAACTAATTGATGTCCAGTTTTTTTAGATGGAATCTGAATGCATGCCATAAAAAAACCCTACTTGGAAACCGAGTAATACTGCACTTTTCACCTGTGGGGAATGGAAGGTGTGAAGATGCTTCTTGCAAAAATGAGACAAACTGTGAATGACGAGGTCCACCTCAGTCCTGAGGAGATTCTGTGAGTGCCATGGGCAACATAGGATCATCCTGACTCTTGTGCTGTTTACCTGTAACACTGTTAAGAAATATAATCTAGTTCACACCTCCAAAGGAAATCTTAATTTTAAAAGTCTATTCATTCTCCTTTAATTCAAGGGGAAGTTAGTTTCCTTGAGTTACTCAGAGCAGCATCTACAAAATAATGAAGAATGATGTTAATATTCAAGTGACTTTTAAGGCCAAAAATGTTGTCTGTGCTATTTCTAACACTGATAATGTACAAGATGGGATCAGTAATTTTGGGGAAAATGTGACTCATTACAATACATAGTTGGCTTCAGAAGTATTCCAAAGGTTAGTATCTTAGATTTTTCTAAGTATTCTTATTTTTCATGTATTCTTAGATGTTTCTTTGTATATCTGTTTGATACTTTTCTTTTTTGGTTAGTGCTTTTTCTGTCCTGTATAATAAAGAAATTGTTGTCAGGAAAGGTAAGAGTTCCTTCTTTCTTTCTGCTGCATAGTATTCCATTGTGTAAATGTACCATGGTTTTTGATCCACTCATCTACTGATGGGCAGTTAGGCTGTTTCCAGCACTTGGCTATTGTAAATTGTGCTGCTATGAACATTGGGGTGCATAGGTTCTTTTGAATTGGTGACTCGGGATTCTTAGGGTATAATCCCAGCAGTGGAATCGCTGGATCAAAAGGCTGTTCCATTTTTAGTTTTTTGAGGGGGGGGGAGGCA
>PVJD01012352.1:0-40250 GCA_004026545.1 Mormoops blainvillei | reverse complement strand
ATGCCTGAAACTTGATAAGCATTATTAAAATCGGAAAGGCCACCCAGGATAACCTGCAGACCCTCTTCTTTGCACTAATTCTGTTTTTTAATGGTAAACTGAAGCTGGAGGGTTGGAACCAGTTATTCTGAATGATCCCCCAAGAGGATCCTACCCCAAGCAACATAGCATCATAACAGGGCCGAATGACAGCCCTGAGTTCGGCTTCTGGTCCAATAGCCAGTGTTCTCAGATGGCTCCGCCGCTCCCGTCTTCATGACCTTGGTTAAGTTTTTCAGTCACTTTCACCTATACGTTAGGGATAAAAACACTACCTACCTGGTAGAGTTGTTATGACATGTAAATGAGAGGATCTACGTAAAGTTCCTGACACAGTATTTCTCAGCCCATGCAGTGAGTCCTCACTTAGCAATGTTGGTAAAGATATAGGAAATTTCGACTTTAAGCAAAATGACACCTAACAAAGCCAATATTACCAGAGACTAAATGATAGAAACAAGAGTTAAGTTCCTACATTATATTTCTGGCCACCAAAACCTCCCCTCACTTCTAAATAAAGACCCCAAAATACTTTTAATATTAAGTGTGAGTTATACATATGTAAAATAAAGATCAATACAAACAAGTAGGATAATGATTTTTCGACCTGCTGATTCCAGTTCAAGGCCAAGGGTCAAGGTGGGACCCCGCCCAGAACAGGACTCCCGTGGTAGGTTGCCTTACCCCCAGCCACACCCGCACCCCAACTGGGACCATTCAGGCTTGTCAGTTCACTTCATGTGACATCTTTGGGATGTGGGAGGAAACAGGAGGCCAGGAGAAAACCCATGCAGATGTGCGGAGAACCTGCAAACCTCACACAGTCTGTGGCCCCAGCCCAGAATGTATTTTTCTAATTAACTTTATAAAGAAATGACGAACAAAAAGCTTTTATTTGAGGGCGTGCTGTAGCAAGATTTGGGTAAGTGGTAATATGAAAGCAGCATAAAATACATGTTCCTGCCATGGGATGGCAGGTTTTAAAAGAGTCAGAATAGTGTTCGGAACAAATCAGCTATTGGGTAGCTGCAATTTATATTTACAACAGCAGGTGGCACTAGTGCCACATTTATCTACTGCTGTGTTGCCCCTGAATTTCGGTTTTTTTCTTTTGTTTTGTTTTTTCAAGCATTCCTTTCCAGATTTCTTTTTCAGGAATAGCAGCATTTCCTCCTTGATCTTTTAATTTTCTGCTATTCCTTTGCAGTTTTCTAGGCTATCTGCAGTAGCATAACATGCACAGTAAATTATTTCTTTTTTTTTTTAAAGACTTTATTTACCTATTTTTAGAGAGAAGGGAAAGGAGGGAGAAAGAGACGGAGAGAACCATCAATGGGTGGTTGCCTCTCGCGCGCCTCCTACTGGGGACCTGGCCTGAAACCTGGGCATGTGCTCTGACTGGGAATTGAACCAGCGACCCCTTGGTTCGCAGGTGGGCGCTCACTTCACTGAGCCACACCAGCCAGGGCCATAGTAAATTATTTCTACTAAAAAATGCAGAGACAGCCCTGGCTGGTGTGGTTCAGTTACTTGGAGTGTTGTCCTTTAAACCACAGGTCGTAGGTTGAATTCCCCGTTAGGGCCCATACCTCGGTAGCTGGTTCAGTCCCCATTTGGGGCATGTACGAGAGGCAACAGAATGATAGCTCTCTCTCACATAGATGTTTCTCTCCCTCTATCCCTCTCTCTAAAATCAACAGCGTGTCCTTGAGTGCGGAAAGTAAATATATAGATAAATAAATAAAGCAGGCACACATTGACATGAGCCGATTTTATTAAATTTGAAAAGCTACACTTGACCCTCCAACAACATGGGCCTACTTATACACATTTTTTTTTTAAATAAATACTTGTGACTGTTTTCAATCCACAGATCGTGGATGCAGAGAGTCCACCATGTACATTGTTTGACATCACCTGATGTAGGGAACTTAAGCATCCGTGCATTTCGGTGTCCACAGAGGGTCCTGGAACCAACCTCGTGCCCACACTGAGGGACAACTTCACTTCCGGGGCATCCAAAGTCATTCACGGACTTTCAGCTGCACAGGGGATTGGCTCTCCTAAACCCTGAATTGCTCAAGGATCAGCTATATTTTGAGTTTTGCCCTCTTTCTAATTTATTTTCTAAATTTGATTGTATTTTTCTGCTATGGGAATGGAAAAAAGAACATTTAATATCTGTGTTCTTCTTTAATCCTAAGAAAGATTCAAACCCACCTCTCTAGGGTACCACGAGATATGCATTTATTAGAAGGAATGTTTGAAGGAAAGACTTGGAGCACAGCGAAAGGAAAACTACCCCTGGGCCTGAAATCATTCCTGAATTGCTTGATGGAAATGTCCGTGGTTAATTTAGCAGCAATTATAATTGTTTTCCAATTCAATCGGTGTTTCCTATGCTGCTGCATTGCAGCTAATGGCCGGTCATTCTCTCGCCCAGCTGGAAAGCTTCCGTTTGGCCCGAGTGCAGGGGCTTGACCTTTAACCTGCCTCAGGGCTCCCTTGCCCTACAGGGTTTGTTGAGTGCTTAAGAGTTAACACAGTCTCAAAAGGAAAGACGCCCACTCAGAGCCGCTGAAACATGGGCTCTGCGAAAAACGTATTGGTGCAACCACACCCCGAAGTCTCCCTTTCAACCCTGATTCTGTGGTCAGCACACAAGGGCGGTGCTGACAGAGCTCAACCACAGGGGCAGGGCTGTCAGCTCACTCTGGGCTGGGAGGTGAACTCTGAGGGTCCCTCGCCCCTTAGGGGAAGCAGCCGCAGCAGCTTTAGCGGAAGGATTCAGAATGACAGCCGCAGGCCCACCTCACCCAGCAGAGTAACAGTACGCCCCTGACAAAGTTAGAGCAACCGGCTGACCTAGTGTAGCTTTCCTGTAGTTCTGACCGGTGTGGCTCAGTGGAGTGGGCATCATCCCACAGACGGAGAGAGTGGAGTGGAAATCATCCCACAGACGGAGAGGTTGCAGGTTCAGATCCCAATCGGGGCATGTGCCTGCGCTGGGGATCTGGTCCCCTGGCCGGGGTGTGTGGGAGAAGCAACTGATTGATGCCTCTCTCACATCGATTTTTTTTCTCTCCCTCCCTTTCTCCTTCCCTTCCCCTCTCTCTAAACATAAAAATAAATAAAATCTTTAAAAAAAAACCAAAACTTTTCCGTAGCGAATGAAATAATTTTGAAGCTAACTTCTCTTTCGTCTTTAAAGATGGGTAAGTACAGAGGGAAAACCGAGCTTTGCAGAAACTGAAATGCCACACATTACAGTATAGTAGTAACTTGGATGACAGGGCCCTGATATATTTTTGTGGCCTGTGAAATCCTCTCACGTGTACATCAAAACAAGAGAAAAGACTTTGAATCTTAACTATGTGACAAAATTCTGATTTATTTGAAAATATTCATTGTTGGTTCTGTTAGCCTGGTAAATCATCAGCAGATAATGACAGTTTGGCCTCCTCCAGTTCCTGTCCTGCATTTCACCACATTGGAAAAAGTAATTTCTGCATACTGCTCCCCCTGTGGTGTTAAAGGAGTTCTTTTTTTTATTCCTGATGAATGGGAATACAGGATAATTCACACTTAAGTGTGAAACTGGCTGCTTCTTTCCAAAATGCCCTCTTCATCAGGTTGAGGACACACCTCCTACTCTTAGTTGACTAAGAGGCTGGATCATGAACTGATGTGTTGATGGTACCCAGCCCCTTTGGTGTGTTTCTCTGGATGGACGACCGACCGTTCAGTTGTTCTCTGAGAACTTTGGATCAGATCATTTCTGCAGATCATAAATTTGCCATTATTCTGAAAGCCCCTGTGCTTTGAGAATAAGGCTTATTTAGTCATTCCACGTGGTTCTTTTTCAAAATTTATTTATTTATTTTTAGTTTTTCGATTGCAGTTGATGTACAGTCTCGGTGTAGCTTCTTCATGTCCTTAGCTGCGGGAGGTCTGTCTAGCCAGTCTCTTCAGGAGGCTCTCAGCAAAGGTTGTTTGTAATTTAGTTTTTTGTTTGTTTTTTTTCTTTTCTTGGCCCCTGTCACCGCTGCCCTCCCCAATTTTGTTGTAGTTTTGATGTAGTCATGGGAGGAAGTGACTACAACTTTCACCCACTGAGCCATTTTGACTAGTGATACATTCTGTATTATTCTTGATAAAATTCACTAATATTTTATTTTGCATCTCTATTCAAAACTGCATTTATATAAATACAGATTTGGACTTATATTTTTCTTGTTTATTTTAATGGGCATTTCTGCTAAGGTTACGTTCTTTCATAAAATAAATGAGAACTTATTCTGTTTCCTATGGAATAGTTTATATTACATTCAACAGATCTATTCTGTGGATATAAAAACATATTTGCCTTTATATCTATTCTGGCAGATTTTTTTAATGTAATGTTTTGACCATATTTTCCATTTCTTCTGTGCTGTTTGGTCAGCATAGGTTTTTTATTTGGATCAATTACCTCCACTTATATTTTCCTAATGGATTCTGCTTTCGTTGTGATTTTCACAGTTTATTAAGTAAGGACTATACACCATAGTCTTGGTAAATTTGCTTCTCTACATCAATGGTCCTATGTCCTTTCGTATTCCTGACCGTGCATATTTCTTTTTTTTCTTTAAGATTTTATTTGTTTATTTTTACAGAGCAGAAGGGAGGGAGAAAGGGAGAGAAACATCAATGTGTGGTTGCCTCTTGAGCACCCCCTACTGGGGACCTGGCCAGCAATGCAGGCATGTGCCCTGACTGGGAATAGAACCAGCAACACTTTGGTTCTCAGGCCAGTGCTCATTCCACTGAGCCACGCCAGCTAGGGCTAACCGCGCATATTTCTATTTTTCTTTCATTCTTAACTGGATGCACTGCCGATGCGTGCGTTTTATAGGTGTGTTTTTGCTTAAAATGTCTTACAGAACATTAAGTAATATACGCTCTTTGAATTTTCCTGTTGTTCACATTCTAGAAACAGGAGTTTCCTGTCTTCGAATACTATTTCATTCTGAAGAATTTTAACATTTGTACCCAGACCATGAATCACAACAGTTTTACGAACGAGAAGACAAGTGAAGAGAGGCCTTTTGGCAAATCCTGGGCGCGACTGAAGCTGAGGGCCAGCGCCCGCTTGGTACGTGAAACGCGGCCCAAGTCCCGAGTCACCCTGGACAGGCCTCATAGTCAGAGGATTTTCCAGTGGCGTTTCCCTCCAGAAGGAACACAAGCGAATGTATTTCTCCTGCTAAAATCATTTTTGCTCTGTGGTATGAGCTGTTCTGTGTTACACTGAGGCATAATTTTATGGCAGGGAAGGGCTTGTTTAAATAAGAACATTCTGCTACAGGAGCATGACTCAGACACTATGTAAGGGACCCACCCCCCACCCCCACCCCCCACTGTCCTTCTAATCCAGCTGAGCCAGGTAATAGCTGCGACCATTTCACATATTTAATGATACCTTGTTAGCTTAAAAGGAGTGAGTTCAGGAATGCTGCCCGAATATGACCCCAAACGACCCTGGGATGAATCCAGGCTGTGAAATTGAAGTGCCATACAAAACAATTACTTTAATTTTACATCCTCTGACTAACACCTCCCCATTTACCCCACCCCCCAGCCCCTGGCAACCACCATTCTCTTCTACTTCTATGGGTTTGTCATTTTTAAGATTCTCCATACAAGTGAACTCCCGCAGGATTTGTCTCTCTGTCTTATTTCAGTTATAAAACTTTCCAGGCACTGCATAATGCCCTCAGGGCCTACCCACAATGTTTCAAATGGCAGGATTTCCTTCTTTTTCATGGCTGAGTAATATTCACATGTATATATATAGCCTAGTCTGTAGCCATTCCTCCATGGGTAGGCGCTTGGTTTGTTTCCACGTCTTGACTCTTGTAAATTACACTGCAAGGAGCTAGCAGCTCCATCTCTCCAGAAGTCTTCCTGTTCAACAGGCACCAAAGCAAACGCTCTGTGCTGTGGTCTCACGGAGACTTAGTTAAGGCTGCATTTATAGTTGCTAGCATTTGGAACAGGTTCAGAGGCGCTACACCAGTAGACAACTTTCCCAAACAGACACTGTTCTCAGGAGTGCCCCATCCTCCCTCTGATGTCTAGGCACCAGTTAGTACACGGGGTCCTTCTCTTCCAATGAGTTTCTGCCAGGAGCTCCTCCAAAACCATTACATGACAGACGGCGGGTAAGTCCCACATCAGCACCCCCATTATCACCTTCCCGTGTCTCCTGGAAGCCCTCGGCCTCCCCACGCACCTCACAGAGCGGCGATCACGGTCTAGAGTAGGGGTTCGCAAACCAAGCCCTTAAGCCAAGTCCCACCCGCCACCTGGTTTTGTACAGCCTGCGAGTTAAAAACGTTTTCTATGTTTTTTAAATGGTTGAAAATTAAAAGAATAATTTTTCACGACCTATGAAAATTACACGAAAGTCAAATTTCATGTCTACAAATAAAGTTTTCTTAGAACACCGCCACACTCATTTGTTTACATATTATCTCTGGCTGCTTTCCCGCCACCATTGAAGAGTTGAGTGGTTGTAACAGAGACCATACGGCTGCAAAGTCTAAAATATACATATGGCCCTAGGCAAGTAGCTCAGTTGTTTAGAGCATTGTCCCAATACACCAAGGTAGCAGGTTCGATCCCCAGCCAGGGCACATACAAGAATTAACCAATGGCCCTGGCCGGGTGGTTCACTTGGTTGGAGCATTGTCCTGTGCACCAAAAGGTTGTGGGTTCAATTCCCATCAGGGCAAGTATGGAAGGCAACCAATCGATGTTTTCCTCTCACGTCAATATTTCTCCCTCTCTCTCTCTCAAGTCAATAAACATATCCTCAGGTGATGATTAAAAAAATAAGGATAATCTAAATAAAATCTTTAAAAAAAAAAAAAGAGCCCTGGCTGGTGTGGCTCAGTGGATTGAGTGCTGGCCTGTGAACCAATGGGTTGCCAGTTCAGTTCCCAGACAGAGCACATGCCTGGGTTGCAAACCAGGTCCCCAGTCGTGGGCATGCAAGAGGCAGCCGACTGATGTATCTCTTACGCATCGACGTTTCTCTCCCTCTCTTTCTCCGTCCCTTCCCCTGTCTCTAAAAATAAATAAACAGTCTTAAAAGTAAATAAGAATAATCAACCAATGAATATATAAAGAAGTGAAACAACAAATTGAGGTTTCTGTCCCTCTCCTCCTCTCTCCCCACTTCCTCTCTCCAAAATCAATTAAAAATTATAAATAAATAAATAAATAAAGTATAGACCCTTTACAGTAAAAGTTCACTGACCCTCGGTTTAGGACATAGATCCTGGAGCCAGCCTGCCCAGGGTTTGAATTTAAGTCTGCCACCAACTACTTATGTGGGCCATATGTCACCATGGGATGAGCCCTAATTTCTACATTTGTGAAGTAGGAATGACAATAGTTCTTGCCACCTCATTAGGTTGTATGGGGATCAAACAAGTCAACTGAGATCCGTGCCAGGCACAGGCCCAAGCTGCAGACCGTAACTGCTAGTTATTGTCCGTGCACCGTAGCCGGCGGTCACGGAAAACCTGCCTGGTATTAACTGAAACTCCTGGATCAAATCTCGGTTTCTTAACTGACCACAACGTAACAGGAAGAACACTCTGCTGAACGCGACGGTCACACAAACAGTAGAGCGACGGTGACACTGTTCTGAGCGGCTGCCAAATGAGGCTTCACTCCTGTCCCAAATTAAGGTCGAATTTAGGCTTTTAACACTCTGCTTTCTACAGAGTTCAGGTATCTCAGCAACCGTGTGGTTTTCTTTTGTTTATTTTGTTGTGAAAAAGATTGAAGAAAATTTTCTAATTTTTCATGTTCCCCTATTGCCATTTCCCATGTAAATATATAATTTTATATGGTCATAATCATATTATGACATACATAGTTAATAATTTTACTATGCTTACATCATAATCTGTCCACATTTCTTCTTAGTTTTCATCATCTCTTGTTTTAAAGTTTTACGAAGATAACTTTTCAACAAATACAGCATTTTTTCAAGATATATAAATACAGTTTTCTAAAAAATCAAGTCGTTTTCATTCCTTCTCACCTGAATATCAGTTCGATTTTCATCCAGCTAATGACTTTGTACCGCTTACCTCCTCGGCTTCTCCCAAAGGCGGTGTCACAGCGCATTTAGACATTTGCAGCAAAGAGCATTCTAGAAATGAAGCAGAAAGCTTTTTGCTGTGTTCACGGAAAGGGGGGGAAGTGCCTGCCGAACCTGCATCTCACGGTGACGGGGTTCAGGGTGTGACCAGCTGCAGAGCGCGGGCCATGCCGGCCCAAGGCCACAAGGCAGAGCCCAGGGCAGCCCCGAAGATGCTCACTGCGCAAGGCATTTCGGGGCAGAGAGTTCCTGGCATGTATAAAACAGGGTTTCTAGGGCTGTAGAGATTGGCTTGTCACTTTAGACAAATTACAACGTGTCACCTGCACTTGACTTACATAGCACGCCCCTGTCCGAAAGCATCTGCCCTTAGGAGGTGGCAAGGCGGTGCTTGAAGCCAATAACGTTCTTTTCTTTCTTTCTTTCTTTCTTTTTTTTTTTTTTTTTGTAGTTCCAGTAACTACACTCACTCACAGGTAGGATGAAAGAATGAGCTTCCTCCATCTAAGGGAACAAATAAAGCCACTTTTTAACAGAACCCACAGCTTCTCTTAGACATGCCATCTGCCCAGCCAGACTGGCAAGAAAGACCTGAACTCGGTGGAGGAAGGGAAGTGCTTGGCAGTTGTGTTCGCATCCATCTATTTTCTTAGAAGCCACTGTGAGAGACAGTCGCAGCATTCGTGTCCAACCAGCCCGTAAATTCGTTTACCTGACCTCGCTCCTTTCGCCAAGGCGCCTTTAGGCAGGTGTGCCCGCATGCGCGTGTTTGTGTTTGGGTGGGTTTTGGAGTCTGACTATCTCTGGTTGTAAATACGCTTAATGTTTGTTCTGAAAAGAAGTCAGAGGGAAAGGGAAAGGCGGTTTCTGGGAATCCAGCTGTTATTCCACCTTCCCGTCTGAATGACTCTCTAATTTTAAGCTTCATTCTAAGAAAAGACTTCGAATTGCTCTGCTTTTATGATTTTAATGGACTTCCCAGTTGGGATTTAACCATCTGATAGAACAAAGTGGGTGGACTTCAGTCTTCATAGGAGAAAGAATAAACATACGGAAAGCCGTAATTTAAATTTTCCACTTTTCGCCAGCCCCCTTAACACAAGTATTGTCAAACTTGAAATAGCCAGTGCCCAAATACAAACCTCAAGTTTTGCAAAAAGCCTACAGTGCAAGGGTGGGGTGAGGCCGCCGAAATCACTTTGGTAGAAATTCGGTTCCACTAGATGAGTTTTAACACTCTGATACGTATTAACTTTAAAATATACCAGTGGTTAGAGAACACTGGACATCCAATTTCCTTGAACACAGAGGACTGAATTCAGTTTGTGAAGCCCCTCTTCCATGATGCAAAACGTTTCCGCTCCTACAGGTTCATACAGAGGAGTTGCTGGGGAAGGTATGTAGCGAGTCCTAAAGAAATATTGAAGGAAAACTTCAGAACAGAACAATTGAGCTATAAAGTGTGAAGATGAGGCAGAGATCACAGATGACCGAGAAAATGGCAACTTTATTTATCAGTAGCTTAAGCCCAGTTTTAGAGTCATCCTTGACCCAACTTGTGTCTTGGCCCAGGGGTGAGATTCAAGGGTGGGCGGGGGCCCTGAAATATTGGGTTGGCCAAAAGGTCCTTTTAGTTTATTCTGTAAACTAAAAGACACATTTTTCATTTTCCCCAATAACTTTATTGATTTGGATATTTTGCGTATGTCGGCTGTCTCCCACTATTGGCTTCTAGCGGGTGGAGGCCAGGGGTGCTGTTAAACGTCTTCCAATGCATAAGACGGCCCCAGAGCAAAGAGTTATTTGGCCAAAATGTCACTAGTACCAAGAAACTTTGTAAACCACTTCGGACACATTCAATCAGTCACTGCACCTTCTCTGTACAATGCACAAAACCTTTTTTGCATTTCAGTTGTCTTTTTACCTTTCTTGAAATAATAAAGCATAATATGCTGAAAATGTTGCCTATTTTCTTCCATCTCCAATATTAAAATGGCTATGCAAAAATTCACCAACTTTGAGACTTTTTTAAATGCACGCTGATATGACCGCTGTAACAATACAATCTAAAAAAATTGTTTTGAATAAAGTTAAAGACAACTAAGCACTACTAGAACCATCGGACGGAAAAAACTAAACAAACTTTTAAGCCAACTCAATATAGATAGTGAAACTTTTTTTTTAAAAGGATTATTTTTGGACAAACTTTCCAAAAACATAGGCTGATGAAAGTGCCCTAAGGAGTCCAGGGGCCTCAGTAAAGTCTCCTCTGCCCACACAACATTCCTGTTGGCTCCACCTTCGGGATATGTCAAGAATCCGACCTCTTTCTAACCTCCTCCGCTCCCCATCCTGGGCCCAACTACCTTCGTTTTCTTTTATTGATTCGAGGTGGGGAGCAACATCGATTTGCCGTCCCACTTATTTAGGCGTTCACTGGTGGCTCCTTGAACGTGCCCTGACAGAGGATGAACCTGCAGGCTGGGAGTATGGGGACAACACTCTCTCCTGCTGAGCTACCTGGCCAGAGCCAACTGTCTTCACTTCTTGCCTGAACTGCTGAAACAGCCTTCCATCCTTCTGACCTTCCTGCATCTTCCCTGGCGTCTTTGAGGTCTGTTCATACCGAAGAAGGCAAATCAGATCACGTCCTTGGTTGGCTCAAAACCCCCCGACGTCTCCTAGTAACGGAGACAGTCCTTCCTATGCTTTTCACAGCCCCGTTTTACCTGGCCTCTGGGACCAAGTTTCCTCCCGCGGGAGGTTCCTTACTCACCTTTCACCAAGGATTCCTTGTTTTGGAAACCTGCCAAACATGCCTCTGGGTCTTTGCATTTGCGGTTCATGAGTTCAGGGTACTTTTCCTGGAATCCTCACTTCCTTCTGGTCTGTGCCTCTCCGGCACCTTTCCAGAGACGCCTTCCCAGGGCTCTTACTACAGAGGTGCAGCGCCCTTCTTCCTTCTTCCTTCCTCTCCTGGCTTCGGCGTTTTCTCCGCAGGTGCGGCCTCTTTGGGCATACATTTATTTGCTTATTGTCTTACCTCTTCTAGACTGTAGCTCAAGGAGGATAGGGATTTTACTCTATTCACGGCCGTGCCCCTGTTCTTAAAACGTTTGCCGTTTAACGATAGGCACTTCATAAATATTTGTGGAAAGGAAAAATTACCTAACGTGGAAAGCGAGGTTCATCACGATGGCAGAGAAAGATCATCTGGGGGGAAATGGTGGCATTCCTTTAGGACGTTAAGTCTAAAGCGACAAATTTCTTAAGACATCTTTGTGAATAAAAACCTGTTTGTGGATGAATAAGTAAACCTAGGAGTTACCCGCTGGGATCAGGATTTTTTAATTTACTTTTTAAAAATTTCAGATCTGACTTGGTAAAAAGTCACTGAAGTTTAAACGCACAGATTCTTCAATGAAGTTTCACTGTATTTTATCTTCCTATCTTTTCATGTTCCAAACAGGCGAGAAAGGCATCACAGGCTGCAGGGACAAACTTTGCCGTAAGGGCACATTTTCTCAAACGGGGAACATGAATCAGTTGGCCATTTACCCAGATTTTTACTTCCATGTGTGAGGTGCCCATCCCCCGCCCCCCAATCCAATCTTCATTTCTGAGGTCTCTTCAGGAGGAAGTGAGTTCCAGGAGGGCGGTTTCGGAGGGCGCCAACGGGAGCCTAGGGCAGTTATAAAGAGCACTCTCCGAGTTTGGCTCTTTGTCACAAAACCCTACAGTCAGTGAACCAGAGAAGACCTAGATGTGCCCAGTCGGTCCCCTTCTCCGCAGGCATGGTCCTTGGACAGCTGGTCTGTTGGAAAAGGGAGGTCTTGGGGCGGGCCCCTTGAGCACAAGGGTCTGAGTTTCAGCTGGGGAGCAGTACGATGTTTTGGGGATACTGGACTTCTAAGTTAGGGCTTTCTAGATAATTTTCCCACCAGGCTTCCCAAGGAAACTTTTTCATACTCTTGAGAAGCCCGTCTTCTGCATCGGTCCTCCATTTCCCACAAGACACATGTTCCCGCTTTGAAGGTTATGATCGGCGGCCACAGGAGATCCTGTCTGCCCTGGAGTCCGGCTTCCGGCTCTCGTGGTGCCAGTTGAAGTTCCACGGGGTGGATGCAGCAGTCAACTGCTCATTCATTCAACAAATATTTATTGAGCGCCGCCGAGCGCCGGGCACTGGCGGGGGTGGGGCGGGGGAGGTCGTCCGCGGAGCGAGCAGCAGTTCTCAATTCATTCTAGTGTCCCCCAGGCTCCGGCGCGCACAAGGGGAGCGGACCCCGCAATCCTCGCCCACCCGCGGCCGGACTGCCCGGCCTGGGGAGCACAGCGCCCCCAGCGCAGCCCTCCCGACGCCCGCGTCGGGGAACCCGCCCCACGTATCCAGCCTCGAGGGGTGAATCCTAGTAGAAAGAAAAGCAAAACATCACAAGGGCAAACCCAGACCCCAGTCTGCCCCGGGAAGCTGCTTAGGGAAGTGCGCCAGGAGGAGCCGGAGCCCAAGCCGGAGCCGGCCCGGGCCGGGCAGAGCTGGCGGTAGAGATTAGTCTGGGCACGGAGGCGGTCCGAGGGCGCGGCCGGCGGGAGGGGCCGGGGCGGCGCCGGGAGGGAGGGGTGCGCACGGCGGCGCGGCCGTTCGGCTCAGCAGGTGACCGCGGGCCGGGCGGGAGCCGGAGCGAACCCCGGGTGGGCGGGCGCGGACGGCCGCGAACTGCCGCGGCGCAGAGCAGCGCAGCGCGGAGCCGGCCGGCGGGGCGGCGAAGTTTGCCGAACATGGCGGAGGAGCCCGGGGCGCGCAGGAGCGCGGCGGCCCGGCGGCTGGCGCCCCAGGAGTTGTAGCCGCCGCCGCCGCTGGGCGAGGTCGCCGCCATGGCCCGCTGGATCCCGACCAAGCGGCAGAAGTACGGGGTTGGTGAGTGCTCCCTATGTGCGCGGGAGCGGCCCGACCTGGCGCGAAGTTGGGCGGCGGACGCCGGTCCCCGGGTGCGCGCGCCGCCTGGGACGGGTCCGGCCCTCGCTGCCCCCGGGGGCGCAGCCCGGGCTCCACTCTCACGGCCTCAGCGTGGGGCGGGTGGAGATCAGAGCCCCCTCACGAAGCCCCGCGCGGGAAGTTACTCCGGGTTTGGGGAGACCGAGTGGCTGAAAGTGCCTTTGGTATTTGGGTTCCGGGACGGGTCAAGTTGCTCTCGAACCAAGAGCTGCAGCGCTTTGCGCGGTGGAAACGTCAGAGACGAGGGCGCTCGCCGGTTACTCTGCGGGACCCAGCGCCGGCGCTCGCCTTCCTGCTTCCACCCATAGTGAGGTTTCATTCAGGAGTTTGTAACCGGCTGAGGTCGGCAGAGTGCTGCTTGGTGCCCCGATGCTTTCTGCTCTCTCTTCTTATTTTCTCTCTGAAGCTCCGAAGTGAGGGGCTGGGAGTAGAAAGCCGCTCCCCCGCTTCCTCCTAGGGACAGGGATGCTGATAACAGCTGTAAAACGAGTGGGAAAGCCAAGTTGTGGTGTGGATGTGATGGGAGAGACAGGAAGCATGTGACAGGGGAACGGGGGTGGCGGCCCCTGGGGCTCATCCCCTAACCGAGTGCCAGCAGAGGGTCTAAGACTGCCTTCGGAAGCCCGAGTTTCGTCGTGGGATCAGCTCAGGACATTTTATTAAGGAAACCGTGACAGGTCCCGTGCTAGGCACCTGGCATTCACCGAGGCGGTGCTGGGGGTCCCCACGACCAGCGGAGTGACTGCCGCCCTGTTGGTTTGGATCTGACACAATCAATGGCTGCGCGGCGGCCTTTGACCCAGATGAAAACCTTGATTCTACTTTTCGTCAAGGAGTAAGGTTGCTGAGGTCTTGTGGGAGGATTGCCATTAGCGGGGCGATGACGGTGGCAATTCGATTTCTGAGCGATTCCCTAGTATGCACAGATGTGTGCTTTGAATTTTATCACTTCCTCTCAGGTTCATTCATTTGGCTTCCTTGCCATCTAATCTTTTATTTTACTCCCTTCCGTGTCCCCGTTTTTCCTCGCGTCACTCCTTACGAGAGGTCCCTGAACCTAGTCTGTGCTTTTTGATGGCAGTCACTTTCGGAGATAACTCAGTATCTTTTGATTCTTTTTTAACTCGGTAGTCATGAGTGTTAGTAAAAACAAACAATGCCTCTTGTATTCACTACGTTATTCTTAGATTGTCATCCTTTATGTATATATGTATAATCTGTGTGTCTGTGTCTGTGTGTATTTCATGGCGTTCCCCTGTTCCCAAACCTTTTTCCCTTTAAATTTGTTTTAGGACCCTTGCACTTTCCTATGGCTACAGCTCAGAAATGGGTAGCTGTTGCTTCTCCTGCCCCAGACCACCTGGTCATGATTTGGTCATGAGGCTTCAGACAGACGCTCATAGTCAGGTGACAGTAAGTAGCCAGTGGTTACGGAAGTGAAATGCTCTATAATAGATGGGATTCGTTTAAAGTGTATTGAGCGGGGCCTAGTTGTTAGTTACTACTTACAAAAAGGTGTTATCAATTCTAACTTTGTTCAATAGCATAAAAGCTGTTTCCAAAACTGTTAGGACTTTGTCGTAGTTAATGCAAACGTAGCCCTAAAATGTGACTTTTATTGCGATAGTCAGAGGCACAAGTATGAAATGTCCTCTCTCTTTCCCAAGTGTGATATGTTCTGGAGTCAGTTTACCCTGTTTGCCATCAGTCAAGAAAATTATTCAAATTGCATTTCCAGGGCATGGGTAGCAAAATTGCTCCAGGATATAATTTGGGACACTCATTTTACTGGCCACAGTAGGTTCTGATTAATCTGTATTTCACAAAAGAACCCACTGTTAGGACGGATTATCCGAGAATAAATCTCTGTTGCTTATTCCTGAAGCACATCGTTTTTTATATCACCTCTGTGCTTGGAGACCTTCCATGGCCTGAGGGTAAAGTCTAAACTGAGCCCAGTTTGCAGGGCTCCCATAATCCAGTTCAGCATGTCTTCACCACCCTTATCTCTCCCAGCTCCTTTCTTTAACCCTCCAGTGCAGACACTGCCCTTCTCCCTCTTGTGCAATCTGCCACCAGAGTCCCTCCTTTGTGACTTTGCTCCCTTGTGCTTGTCCCCTGTCGGGAGTGCCCTCCCACCTCCTGCATCCCGAAGTCCAGACCTTTCCGCAGGGCTGCAGTCCCTCCCCACCTTCAGGCGTGGCACTCACCAGACCTCAGGCCTCCAGGCCTCTTCCTGCCCAGTCCGCCACTCTCCCAGACCTTATCTGATTACCTGGTCTCTCATCCTTGGCTCCAGTGAACCAGCAGGTATGGCTTTCTGTCCCGGTCTCTCAAGAGATAGACCAGGTACAGGGCGTGCATTCAGTGACTGCTCGTCCTCGGTGTTGAGATGACATCCTAAAGCAGCAGCCTCACTTCTGTGCCGATTTAAAAACAGTTTCCCCTCCTCTAGGTTTTAGCATCTCGTTCCCTCCAATAAGAGTTTTATTTTGTTCTGTTCGATGGACGACTAAATGAGAGTCTTCAGCCTGTCTTTCCCTTGCAAGTAAGGAAGCATAGAACAGACGGACTCGTTTAAGTCTAATTGGAAAAATTGGCTCGCCGGACTTTTGGGGGGCGATTGTTGTCACTTCTGAGTGCCGGCTTAACAAATTTTGATTCTGGGTAAAGGAAACCATGTGATGACTGTTTGGAAGCCTTTTAGTGCCTCAGAGCTACCCTGTGTGAGGGTGGCCCTTTGATCTCACTCCACACTATGGGCAGTGAAGCCAGCGGTCTCTGCTCTCTTATGTTATCTTGGGGCCACTGTTGGCTGTCCCTGACATAGCCTAGATTTTTCTACAGGGACTGACATGCAATCTGTCTGGGCTTCCTTTGTTCTTAAACATAGCATTGTCTGCCGGATCCTTAGCATCAGGTGGGCCTACATGAGCTGTGCGTGTTATCTTATCAGGCGAGGGGACCGGTAGACCGGCTTCTTTAAACCCCTGGTTCATCAGGGCCCGGGCGTGAAGCACTGAGTGCTTGGGAAGAAGTGCCCTTCCCCATAGCCCTGGAAGACTCTCCTCTCCTCCTTCCTTTTTCTTCCTTGTTTTCTTTTCTGTGATTCTTTCTTTCTCTCTTTCTCTGTTTACTTTGTTCTTTTTGAGGATATGCGGCTATAAACACTTCTGTGTACATTTTAAGCAAAAATCAGTGATGAATATTCAGATTAGCCTTCTGATTATGGGCGCGCTTACTGTAAGCCTGCTGTTTTCATCAAGAGCATACCCAGATTATGTTGGTGGCGGACTCTTTGCAAAGTAATTCATTATTGTTTGTTGGGATTTGTGATAATGTATTTTTATAATGTAATAAAAGGTAGTTTGGGGGAATATTGGCTTTCACTGTTAGCTTTTCAGCCCTTTACTAGGTCCCATGAGTCTAAAAGCATTTCAGTTTGTCTAGTAGATTTCTCCAGTGCTGGTGTGAAAACTGAAAGCAGACACTTGGCTGATACACTCAGGTGTGAGTGGGTTTCTGCCCATTTCCTCCCCACTGGGTCACCACCTTCCAAATACTCTAGCTGGAGGGGTGACAGCTGGGAGGGGGTCTCAGCAGTAAAGTGGGGAACCTGGTGCCTAAAGAGACAAGAGACTTTTTACCTTTTTGGCTGCATGAACTCCAGGCCATCTGGTTAAGCCGTTGGGCCCCTTTCTCAGAATAATGTTTTTAAGTGTACCGAGCTAAACATGCAGGATTAAAAATAAATCAAGTTGTATGTATTGAAATGCAAAGTTTGAGATATTTTCAAAATCTGTGATATTGTAGTGTATGTGCTTCTTTATTAATATATTGAAGAACAAGGTCTAGGGTCTGATAACTACCATACTTTTGAGTTAACAGTGAGCATATATGATTTTTTAAGGTGTCTGCAGTAACCATGTGTGATGGGAAAACACCTGTGAGCTCTTGGTGATGGCGGGCATCACTGGTACTGCCGGTACAGCTGTGGTTTCATTGCCTGTAGTCGTAATTGAAGTACACGGCCGGGTGTCAGAAGATGGAGGTGCGTTTTTCCCCTTTTCAAGTCCATGATCCTCTGAATTTGAACACAGGTTAGAAAGCCTTGGCTGAACATCGCACAGCTGATGAGCTATAGAACCGGAATAAGCAACAACAGAAACACTTGTTGACCACCTGTCTACAGGGGACACTGGGCTAGATATTACACAGTGGTAATGAATTGAAGAAATCCTTGTGCTAGTGTATTCATGTTCTAGCGACATTGAGGCTAAGAATGAGGGAGTAGAGACTAGTATTTATTAAGAATTTACTTTGTGACAGGCACTGTTCCGAACCCTTTACTTCATTATGGCCCAGGGACACGTAGGGTTCTCAGAGGCACTCTCGAGGGGTCCATGAGATTAAAACTTCTCTGGCAGTAATGCTCAGGCGTCACGGACCTGTTTTCGTTTTCGTTCTGTCCCCTCATGAGTGTGCAGTGTAGTTTCCCAGAGGGCGCGTGGAGTGCGATATTGCCACAGGCCGAATGCAGCAGCAGATGTGAGAAGCCAAGAGACTCTGTGAAACCAGACATTAGATTTACAAATATGCAAGACAATGCCCTCCTCCCTGTGTTTTGTTTAGAAAAGTAATTTTTTAAAAACTACAGTTGACATACAACATTATAGTGATTAGACATTTATATACCTTACAAAGCGATCACCCAGATAAGTCTAGTACCCATCTGACGCCATACATAGGTATTGGAAAAGTAGTCTTGATCTAAAAAAAATACATAGCTTTTGTTAACATGGATTGGGTTTGTTATAGTTAACCTTAATTAGCAAATAAGCACTTTTCAAATATCTGAGCTTGAATTATTCATATGGTAAATAATCGTAGATGTATCCCACATAAACACTCTTGGGGGTTCTCAATAACTTTTTTTTTTTTTTTTTAAGTCTCACCCGAGGACATTTTTTCACTGCTTTGAGAGACAGAAAGTGGGGGGCGGGAAGCGAAGGAGAGAGAGAAGGAGAGAGAAACATCCATTGGTTGCCTTCTCATACACACCCCTACTGGGGATTGAACCCGCAACCCTGGGCATGTGCCCTGACTGGGAATTGAACCCGTGACCTTTTGGTCTCTGGGATGACAGCCTAACCAGCTGAGCCACACAGGCCAGGGCTCGATAACTCTAAGAGTGAGAAGGAGTTCTGAGACCAAAAAGTTCGTGTTGCTGTTTTATATGTTACTTCTTTAAATCATTGACATAATGCTGTAATTCTCACATATTGTACTGTTTTCCAGATTAAAAAAAAAACAAAACCCTGAGGTTCATAGAAGATACATTCCTCACCCATGGTCATATAAAATCTCACTCCTAAGCCAGACTCCTCACCATGTGTTTCCCAAACTTCAGCTGTTTACCCGTCGCCTTGACAAGGCGCCCTTCTGTGGCAGCTTCATGCCCCCGTCACACACGTTTGTCTTGTCTGTTTTATTTTCTACGTCCTGTTTCTTTAAGTCGTCTACACTCTTTCTTTTTTACTTAAAACAATTATTGAAAAAGAAAACCTTACCTTCCTTCCACTGAAGGAGGACCAACATCACTTGCCGCAGAAAGAAGCGACTGTAAAAGTGCAGGCGGCAGAGATACAGCAGGAGGGAGCTAGGTTCTGGCTGGATGTGGTGGCCTCTCAAGACCTAGAGGCTTGTGCACAACCGAAACTTCCTCTGCAGAAGAGTTTCAGTAGAGAAGGAAACCGTGGAGTTTCCTTCTTTGCGGTAGACAGTTCATGTTCTGCAGAGTCACCGTGAACTCTGAATTAGTGAATACTGAGTTAGTGCTCCTAGGGGAAGCTCCAGGTCAGGTTCCTTTGAGCCTCTGGTCACATCTGCATCAACTGATCAGTACGTCCCCTTAATTTACATGTGTTGTTGTTTAAGGTTTAGCGACCATATTTAATGTGTGTCGTCGGCTGATTCACTAACAGTGAACTCATGAAGAAGGGCTCTGTGACTCCAGCTTGAACAGAGCTCATCTGTCACACATACATTCCCCCTAAGGCACAGCACAGCTTTTTTGTACCTAGGACAGCACGTTAGCTCTGTGCTTGGGGGCCATTTAAAATAGCAAAATCATCAACTGAAAGCACAAAATTGAGAAAAATGTGATACTAAATAGAAGGCAAAAAGGACACTTGAATACAGAATGAGAACTGAAACAAGAAGAAGACAGAACCCTGGCCAGTGTGGTTCGGTTGGTTGGAGTGTCATCCGATGGACTGAGAGATCGTGGGTTCGATTCCTGGTCAGGACTCATACCCAGGTCACAGTTTCAGTCCTTGGTCAGGGCACGTGCAGAAGGCAACTGATCAATGTTTCTCTCTCATATTGATGTCTGTCTGTCTGTCTCTCCCTCTCCCCCACCCCTCAAATCAATGAAATGTCCTTGGGCGAGGATTAAAAAAAGCAAAAAGAAGAATGTCACCTGGTTCAGCCTCAAGTGGGAACTTGCATGTCACCTTTGCCATCTGCGAATGAGCTTGAGAGACCAGGAGTGTTGGTTTGGGGGTTGTAAGCGAAGTGTAGCCAGTGGGAGAATTCACACACATAGAATCTGTGAGGGTCAACCGCTTTGGGTAAAAAGAGAATTGAAAACAGAATCATTTCCTTGTATTATTCAGGCCTCTGGCTGAATAACCCCTCCTTAGACCCTTTTGAGAACCTTAGTAATAGCAGCTCTGCCTCTGTCTTGCCTGCCTACACCTCTCCACGTCTGCTCTGTTTCCTTTATTTTCTTCACACGATGTATACGCTGTCCTATGTATGTCTTTGTTAGCGTTTACTGCCTGTCTCCCACACTAGACTGTGTAGTTGTGAGGACAGGAAGGTCATCTTTTTCGTCAGTGTGCCCAGCCCTGGGAACTGTGTGGGCTCACGGTCAGCGCTCAGTGAATCCACGGTGAAGGAGTAGACTCATGCCGAGCCTGTCACCTGCCTAAATCTGCCCTGTCTGCCCTGGAGGGAGTTTCCAAGCAACAGGGAAAAGAAACATTTAAATAATAGCAGCAATAGATTTAATAAATTATTTACACAAAGGATTATGTGGATCTTGAAATCCTAAATGTTGCGTTATAACATAGGAAGGGAACAAGGGGGTTTGCGTTTTTGTTGTTGTTGTTGTTGTTGTTGTTGTTTTTTCATTATCTGTGGACACTTCGCAGAGCAGGGCTCGCTGTAGCCTTGAATCAATAGAAGGAGCAAAGCTTGACCGCAGTGGCGAGGGGGGTTTAGGAGGTTCTGAGTCACTGGCTTAGGTCTGTGTTCCGCACGTGAGCTGGAAAGGAAGGAAGATGCAACCTCACGGAAGCAGCGAGGCATTTCAGTTCATCTGTTACTCGCCGTGACCAAACGGGAGTCGTGGCGCCTTAGAATAAACACGTACCTACCATGCACAGGGCCAGCTCAGAAAAAAGGTAAACGGTCGCGAGGAATGTGGAGCAGAAAAAGTGATTTAGAAGACTGGCAGGAGGCTTGGAAGCAAAGGTAGTGGTTACTCAGATCTTAGTCTGTCCAGATTTTCAGAAGGCTTGTGGTGGTCAGTCTGCCATCACGTTAGCTGAAAATTAAATTAATTTGTGGTTTGTCCTCATTTAACTTTTAAGAGACAAACCAGTAGGGCCTGGGAGTGTAAGGAATCAAGTCTCACTGCAGTGAATTTTTACGTCAAGCAAAATTTTTTCAACACCTAGTGTATTTCCAGCAATGTTGTTCAATATAATAGTGTTATAATTATAACTTTATACATGCACAATATTTCCGTGCTGTCGAAGGAATTTAAAAAGGAATGTTGGCCAAATTCTATTACAACTCATTTCAGTTCTTTGGAATGAGTTGTAGTAGAGTTGTAGTAGAGTTTGATCCGTATCTGTGGCCCAGGAACTTTAACTAAGGTTGCATGGCTTGTTCTTCACTAAATAATTCAATGGAGGGAAATACGGTTTTCTCCCTGATCTGATAGGTAAAATCACCCACCATATGCCTGCTCTCTGTGGATGTTAAAGGGTGTATTAAATCTTTGCGTGTGGGGGGCGGTCCTTTGACATTGGTTTGTAAGTAGCCTCCAGCATGCCTTAGTGTTTCCTTTTTAAGCCTGAAAAAGCGCTTTAGAGATCGGGCTAAGAAGTGACTTTGAGGCTGAGATCTGGCGAGCGAGGAAAAGCAGAGGGTGGCTGTGTTCGTTTTGAGTGATGCCCCGGCCGCGTCCTCTCGGGGCCTGGGTTGGCGGTCAGGCTCCCGCCAGGGATGGTCTGAATCGCTGGCAGCCAGTTCCAGAGCAAGAGACAAAAGTGGTCTTTGTCCTGGACACAAAGCTCTGTGTCACCGCCAAGCTGCTGCTGTTCAAATGACTTGATGTCCCTGGACCCACCTTTCCCGTTTGTGTCATTTTCTCTTACATTTTCACACCTCATTAAACTGTGGAATGGCCTGTGTCAGAGGAGGTCGGTGGGACCCCTCGGATTCCCTCTCTGAGACTCCTGGGAGTTCGTTCTTTGTCTTTTAAAACAACCCGAGGGAAGGAAATTGCAGCAGAGAATTGTTTGAAAATAGCTCTTTGCTGACTCACCCAAGGTGAGTAAGAACGCTTCCTGCTGACTGGATTGCTACCTGTGTACCTGCGGCAGGGTGCCCTGTCCTTGTGCTTTCTGCGAACCTGGACCTAGAGAGAACTTTCACTCCCCAGCCTTTCCTTCCAGGGACCACTCAGAAGAATGTCATAAGGCTCGGTTATAGAAATCTAACAGCGCCATGAAATATTAACAGCGGATTCCGTAAGCATCACCGCTTGGCTCACATCCTCATTTCATTGCAGAAATGTGCCGTGGAGATATAAAGGGACTTACCAAAATCACACAGCCAGGAGCAAATTGGTGTTTCAACTTGTTGTCTTCTCGCTGCTTCGTTTCTCTTTATAACTCTGGGGAGAACAAGTTCCCTTGTCACGCCTCCCTGTCTGGGGAGTGAGTCCTTCCACACAACCCCGAGGGGCCCTGCCTCTGCCTCCCCTGGGTTTCTTTATGTGGAAGTTTTGTTATAAATCAGGTCAGCTATTAAATCATCTTCCCTCCCTCTTTAATTGAGATTTAATGGACATACATTAGCTTCAGGTGTACAGCATAAGGATTTTTATATATATAGTCAAATAATCACAACAATAAGTCTTGTTAACATCAATCACCCATAGTTACGGTTTTTTCCTTTTAATGAGAACTTTAATGAGATTTACTGGCTGAGCAATTTCAAACATACACTATGTTATTATTAACGGTAATCACCATGTTGTACAATACATCCCCAAGACTTGCTTATTTTATAGCTGGAAGTTTGTGCCTTTAGATCATCTTCACCCATTTTGCCTGCTGCTCCCCCCCCGCCCCCCCCACACACACCCTGCACCCTTCTCGGGTTTTAACGCTTTGTTCTCTGTATCCATGGGTTTGGATAAATACCCAGAAGTGGGATTGCTGGGTCATGTGGCAGTCCCACATTTAATTTTTGAGGAACCCCCACACTGCTCTCCACCGTGGCTGCACCGACTTACATTCCCACCAGCAGCGCACAGGGGTTCCCTTTTCTCCACTTCCTCACCCACACTTATCTTTCATCTTTTTTGATGACAGCCATTCTCGTAGGTGTGAGGTGATATCTCATTGTGGTTTTGTTACCGGAAAGGGGTCTGGGCGCAGGCCGGCCTGCAGCTTGCGGGTTCTTGGCTTTGTGTAGGAAAGAGAGCGCAACACAAGCCCAGGTGATTTTGAGAGG
This sequence comes from Mormoops blainvillei, assembly GCA_004026545.1. Classification (NCBI taxonomy): domain Eukaryota; kingdom Metazoa; phylum Chordata; class Mammalia; order Chiroptera; family Mormoopidae; genus Mormoops; species Mormoops blainvillei. The sequence goes on along the minus strand of PVJD01012352.1, from coordinate 17,241 downwards.
CTGATTATTAAGGCTGGGACAGTGAGACAAGGCAGGGCTTGGGGTAGAAGAAGCAAGAGGAGAGAGCCGAGGCCAGGTTGCTGTCAGCTCACTTGGAAATCAGAGAAAAGGGGACCTTGGAGACGGGGCCTTGGAGACAGGGTCTGGGGGCGGGGAGGGGTGGGGGGCCCAGGACGGGCTGTCCCTGCCTGTTCCTCCCCCGGGTTGCAAGTCTCATGGGGACCCTTAGAGTGTAGGAGACACGGGCCTGTGAGGGCGGAAGAAGGGCAACGGGAAGGCACAGGCGTGCCCTGTGCTCCGGGACGGGGAGAGGGTTTTGGGGGCGGGGTGGGGGTGAGGGTGTGCTGTGGGGGTCTTAGGCGAGGCTCTCGATAGAATATTCATCAGCTTTTCCGGGTGTGTCCTTTCAGGGCTGTGGTCGCTACCGATTGCTCAGCAGTCGCTGCAGTTGGTCCTGGTGTTACCTGCCCGGCTCTGCTGCTTTTCGGGTCCTGGGGCTGAAACACAACGGAGGCCTTGATGTCGTCTCCGGGGTGGGAAGGTCACGGGGTCTGCATCGCAGGACCAGTGATAAGTCGGGGGGAAAGGCCGCACTGGGGACGAGGTCTCTGTTCTCCCAGTTTTGCCCATAACTAGGCACCTGGGGCTTTCCAGCCCAGTGACCTTCTGCATCTGACCGTAAATTGCTCAGCCAGTCTGTTCGGCTCTCTGTCTCGGTTTCCCCATTCCACTTGCCAAGGAATTTTCTTAGCTTCTTCCTATTTTGCCTCAGTTTTGATTTGGACTTCCGTGACGATTAGTGATGTTGAGCGTCTTTTTATATGTCTGTTGGCCATCTGTATATCTTTGGAAAGATGTCTTTAGATCATCCGCGCATTTTTTGATTGGCGTGTGAGTTCTTTATGTATGTTGGATGTTAACCCTTTACAGCTATATAATTTATGAATATCTTCTTCCTTTTGGTAAGTTGCCTCTTCGTTTTTTGTTGATGGTTTCCTTTGTGGTTCATCTTCCCCCTTTTTAAGGAAGTTTGTTTTGGAGGTTTGAGCCTGCAAAGTAGAAGTCACGCTGTGGATTCCACGGTGGTTACACGATCTCAGGCCTGCTACGGGGCCACTGGTCACTGGATGTCGATGTGCTATCAGTTGCAAAATTAATTAGTAGCGTGGCAGTCTCTTGATAACACAGGTGTGTTTGGGAACCAGTGTTCCTGTGCTGTACAGAGAGCTGAGGGGTGAAGGAAGGGTCGCACATTGATCTTAACGGATGACCTAGAAGTGAGAGGACATTAGTTCATTTTTAGACCTGTGTTTTGAACAAAATGGTGATGCCATATTCTGAAGACTTGACCTAGGGGGAAGTTTGAGTCAGACTTCTTGTTCCCAAGGCAGATTCATGTCCTGCTCTGTTCTCCCCAGTGGGAACAGAGGGCTTGATCCCAGGGAGGAGACACTGCGTCACCTCCTGCTGGGACAGACCCCCTCCTGGGACAGGGGCGCTGTCTCCGCCTGGTTTCCGGGTAGCGCAGGAGCAAATCACAGGCACCCGGGCTCGCACTTCTGCGTTAAACAGAGAAGGCCTGCCCCTCGCATGGGGACAGCGTGACTCACTTTACTTCCCACCTCATGGGGCTCTGAGGAGGCACAGTTTCCGTGAACCTACATGGTTTTATGGGTTTTGTCAATCAGTCGATACCAGAAACATAGGTATACTTTGATTGTTTTTGAAAAGGGGACCCTGAGGCTCAAACATGGTCGGAACTTTGGTGTAGTTGAAATTCTAGGATGCGGTGTCTTACAATAATACTGTGTCTACAGTTCGTTACAGTTTCTTTTAAAGGTTTTTCTTCCTCTTTTTAAAATTAATTGATTTTAATTTTTAAAAAGATTTTATTTATTTAAAAGCGTATATATATTTTAAATATTTTACTTATTTACTCTTAGAGAGAGGGAAAGAGAGGGAGAAAGGGAGGGAAACATTGATGTGCAGGAGATGCATCAATTGGTTGCCTCTCAAACGCTCCCAGCTGAGGACCTGGCCGCCGACCAGGCACGTGCCCTGACTGGGAATCGAACCAGCAACTTTTCTGTTCTCAGGCTGGTGCCCAGTCTGCTGAGCCACACCAGCCTGGGCTAAAATTATATTTTATTGATTATGTTAGTCCAGTTGTCCTAACGTTTCTCCCTTTGCCCCCCTCCACCCAGCAAGCCCACCCTCTCAGGCAGTCCCCCCACCATTGTTCATGTCCCTGGGTCATGCGTAGAAGGTCTTTGGCTACTCCATTTCCTGTACTGTACTTTACATCCCCGTGGCTGTCCTGTAACTACCTATTTGTACTTCTTAACCCCCTTGCCTCTTCAGCCCTTCCCCCACACCCCTGGCAACCGTGAAAATGCTGTCTGTATCCATGATCTGTCTCTGCTCTTCTTGTTTGCTTAGTTTGTTTTTTAGATTCAGTTGTTGATAGATTTGTATTTTTAGCTATTTTATTGTTCATAGTTTTGATCTTTTTCTTAAATAAGCCCCTTTAACATTGCATATAATAATGGTTTGGTGATGATGAACTTCTTTAATTTTTTTCTTGTCTAGGAAAATCTTTATCTGCCCTTCCATTCTAAATGATAACTTTGCTGGGTAGAGCAATCTTGGCTGTAGGTCCCTGCTTTTCATGACTTTGAATATTTCTTGCCAATCCCTTCTAGCCTGCAAAGATTCTTTTGAGAAATCAGCTGACAGCCGTATGGAACTCCCCTGTGGGTGGCTAACTTCTTTTTTCTTCCTGCTTTTAAGATTCTCTCTTTATCCTTAACTTTGGGCATTTTAATTATGATGTGCCTTGGAGTGGGCCTCTTTGCACCCATCTTGTTTGGGACTCTCTGTACTTCCTGGGCTTGCGTGTCTATTTCCTTTACCAAATTAGGGAAGTTTTCTTTCATTATTTTTTCAGATAGATTTCCAATTTCTTGCTCTTTCTCTTCTCCTTCTGGCAGCCCTATGATGTAGATGTTGGACCTCTTGAAGTTGTCTCAGAGGCTGCTTATACTATCATCAATTTTTTGGATTCTTTTTACTTCTTCTTGCTCTGATTGGTTGTTTTTTGCTTCCTCATGTTCCAAATCATTGATTTGATTCTCGGCTTCATCTGCTCTCCTGTTGTTTCCCTGTAAATTGTTCTTTATTTCAATTAGCATATCCTTCTTTTCTGACTGGATCTTTTTTATGCTGTTGAGGTCCTCACTAAGTTCCTTGAGCATCCTTAAAACTAAGCTCATATTAAATCTGCATCTGATAAGATTGCTTATCTCCATTTCCTTTAGCTCCTTTTCTGGAGTTTTGATCTGTTCTTTCACTTGGGCCCTGTTTCTTTGTCTCCTTGTTTTGGCCGCCTCCCTATGTTTGTTTCTGTGTATTAAGTGGAGCTACTTAGACTCCATGTTAGTGTGGCCTAGTGTAGTAGGTGTCCTGTAGGGTCTAGTGACAAGCCTCCCCTATCACCCAAGCTAGATAACTGAGGTACACCCTTTGCGTGGGCTGAGCACACCCTCCTCTTGTAGTAGAACCTTGATTGCTGTTGGCAGGTCAATGGGAGGGATGTACCCAGGCCAGTCAGCTGCAAGGACTGGCTGTTATCACTGACCACCAACCCCTGCCCTCCATGGAGGATCAGCTGTGCAGGGGCAGGGTGGTGGTGCTCTGACATGGTCTGTAGCTGTCCACTGAGTGCATAACCCTTGGGGTTTCCTGGGTGGTGCAGGCCAAGGTCAGCCCCCACCTGTGTTTTGCCCAGGGCGCCCTGCCTAACCTATAAAGTAATCCGAAATGGCTGCTACTTGTACTGGGCTTGGAGATTCCCAGGCAAAGCCAAGCTGTGCATTTAGACTGGCAGCTGCTAGTGCCAGGCCTGGGGCTCACTGAGGCCAGCTGTTGCTAGTTTGATAGGATTTAGGAGGCTGTGAAGCATGAAAAAAGACCAGCCATTCATATGGAAAAGCAGCTTGGGTGGGCCTGTAAGTTGGGTGGGGCAGAGTCTCTGGGGATCTCCAAGGCGGGTTAAACAGTGTTAGCCAGGTTGATGGAGTCTCCAATAGGGCACCAGCTTGCCAGCTCTGTGGGGGGCAGGGCTTAGAAAAGGGACAATGGCCTCTGCTCACCCTGATGGCAGACACTTTAGTTTCTCCCAGTATGCCACTGGTGCCTTTCAAGCTGCTACCTGGTGCTAGAGCCCAGAGGGAGTGAATCTGAGCAGGCGAGCCCGTATGTGGTTTCTTTAAGAGGAAGTGCTTGGGGCTCCAGCATTTTCTTCCACCAACTCAATCCTTGCTGGTTTTTGCAGCCAGAAGTTGTGGAGACTTAGCTTCCTGGCACTGGAACCCTGGGCTGGGGGGCCTGGTGTGGGTCTGGGACTCTTTGCTCCCGAGATATGCCTCCTGAATTTTTATCCACCATTCATGGGTGAGGGACCAGCTCGTTCCATGTCTGCACCCCTCTACCAGTCATGATGGATGTGGTTTCTTTAATTCTGTAGTTGTCAGATTTCCATTCAACTCAATTTCTGGTGGTTCTGAGTGATGGCTGTTCGGTATTTTAGCTGTAATTTTGATGTGGTTGTGTGAAGCTGTGAGCCGTCTGTGCCTGTGCTGCCACCTTGACCAGAAGTCCCCTATTTATTTTTATTTTTAGAGAGAGGAGAAGGGAGGGAGAAAGAGCGGCGGAGAAACATCAGTTGGTTGCCTCTCATACGCACCCTGACCAGGGGCCAAACCTAGAACCTAGGCATGTGCCTTGATCCATAATCAAACCAGTGACCTTTTGCCTTATAGGATGACACTCAACCAACCGAGCCGCATGGGTCAGGGCCAGTTTGTTATGGTTTGAAAAATCCACTTAATATTGGTGCCATCTCTATCAAATATTTATTAAAATTTAAAATGCTCATACCCTTTGATGTAGCAATTCCATTTTTAAGAGTTTGTCCTACAGATGTGCTAACACATGTGGGGAAGGACATATGGACAAGATTATTCATTACAGCATTACTTAGAGCAAAGCCATGAAAACAATTTAAATGCCCAACAGTTGGAAATGGGATTAGTAATTTATGGCACCTGTACGCAATGGCGTGCCATGCAGCCATTAAGAAGAATCAGGTTCAGGGTGGGCAGAGTGGCTGACGTGCAGTGGTTAAAGGATGGGTTCTCTAAAAAGCGGCACTTGGTGAATCGGCTATCTGTTTTGGAAAATGTGTTAGACTCCTGTCTACCCAATGTCATGTAAAGACACCAATTCCAAAGGTAGGAAAGGTAAAACAGTGAAAACTTAAAAGAAAAAAAATGTTTAGGGAAGAAAGCACAAGAGAATATCCTCTTGACCAGGCAGTAGGCAGAGATTTCTTAACAGGGTACAAAAACACGTAACTTTAAAAGAAAAATGGTATTCTGAGTCATATGAAAAGTAAGAACTTCTTTTCACCAAAAGACACCCTTAAAAGAGATTTAAAAAGTGGAACAAGACATTCCCGATGCATTATATTGTGACTATGTAAAGAATTACATACAAATCAGTAAGAGAAAACAATAACCTAATAGAAAAATGGGCAAAGGATTTGAACAGACACTGCACAAATAACTGATATTCTCGTGTGTAATAAACATATGAAAGGTTCCCAATCTACATTTGTCATTAGGAAGATGCAGACACAATGCCATACAACTATAACCCATCAGAAGGGCTACAATGATTTTTAAAAAGAAAAGAAAAGAAAAGAAAAATACTAAGTGTTGGCCAGAATATGTGGCAATAGGACATCTCAGGCCCTGGTTGGGAGTATAAAAAAGTACAACCACTTTGGAAAACTGTGTAGCAGTTCCTGGTAAAGTTCAGCATACACCTACCCTGGGACCTAGCGGTCCTGCTCTTAGAGAAATGAAAATACATTCCCACAAGAAGACCTGTGCAAAACGTTCACAGTAGACTCTTCAGCAGAGCCCCCGATTGGAAGCGACACAGATGCCCATCAGCAGTCAAGCGGATGTGTGCGTTATGGCGTCCTCACACAGTGGACGACTAAAGGGCCGTGAGAGTGAATGATTGACACGCACAGGCAAGACTGTGGGTGCATCTCACAAGCATGGCTACGTGAAAGAGGGCAAAGACCAAAGTGGGGACGAACTGTGCTATTCAACTTCCATCGACACCAATACAGGCAAAGCTACTCTTTCCGTAAGTGAGGATAGTGGGTAGATACTTGCAGGGTAAGGGCTGGGAGACTTGCCGGGCACTTGCATTTAGGTTACGAGTTGTGTTTGTTCTGCTTCTTGATCTGGGTAATGGTTAGTGGGGTGCGTTCAGTTTATGAAAACTTAGTGAAACGTACATGTGTGGTACGTATATATATGGTGCGCGCCTGTGTGCACTTCTCTATATCTATATTAAACTTAAAATTTTTAGAGAGAAAAAGAATGAGGCAGCTCTAAGTACATTGATAGGGACCATTGAGAAGATATATTTGAGTAAAAGCATGATGCTGAAAGTGCACATATATGATATTAATTTCATTCATTAAACAAATGCTGGTGCAGTACGCCCCGTTCAGGCACTATTCTAGGTGCAGGCTAGAGAAGACAGAGAAAAGTGTGTGTTTGGGGGCACCTGTGAACGCTAGGCCATTTCTGAAAGTGAGACAAGAAATCGTCCATCATTGTTTCTTGGGGGGAATGGGTGACTTGATGCCAGCAGCAGAGAGTTTTTGTTGAATATTTCTGTACCTTTTGAAGTTTGTGCAGTGTGAATGGGTTACCAATGTAAACAAAAAAATAAACAAATTGATTTTAACTGCCCCATTACGAATAACACAGTTTGAGATTTAAAGGCAGCAGCTGCTGTCGCCTCGGCTTCAGAGCTCCAGCAGCTGAAACGGACAGTTTCGGTGGTTTGACCCCGGTCACACAGGATGTGTTGGCTGGGTTGGCAAGTAGGTCTTCTGCCCCGACTGTCAAACTGTGCTGACTCTTGAGTATTCTAGCAAAAATCAAACTTTATATGTTCCTGTATTCTTGATGACTCCCTGTAATTTCATACACTTTGCCTTCTATCATTCAGTTAATTACTTATGACGCACTGTCTCTTTGTTTACAATCAAAAACCAAATCCAGGCTTTTTCTTCAGTTAAGTGCAAAATGGAATTTTCATGTTCCTACAAGTCTCATCTCTTTATGATCCTAAAATTTAAAGTTCGTAGAATCACGTCTCATTGATTTTAATTTGTTGGCTGTTTTTCTGATCTAAATGGTTATTTTATGGTGGATAAACCATTCGTCTCAGGCCTCGTCTCTTGTATCTGTTTGAAGGCATTAAGGTACTGTCGTATTCTGATAAAGTAATCGACAGTCTGGTGGTATACACAGCACTTGGTCTTGCATTACATAAAGTATTTCAGTAATAAAGCAGAACATTTATATGTAATTATTCCTGTAGTCTCACAGCATCTCTGACATGATCCTCATTTTTAACGGGAGACCACCAGCCGAGTTACTGAGGGAGACTGAGACAGATGACGACGTGCCCAGTGGCACATGGCAAGCTAACACCCGAGCCCTAGTTACTCTTTGTAGTCCTGCAGACTGGAGTTAGGGTCCTCCGGCCAAGCCCTGGTTGAAACCGCATCGTCAGGGTGGAGGCAAAAGCCGGGCTCTGCAGTGGGAGGCTGTGGAGAACAGCTTCTCGTGGCTGGAATTTTAAAGTCCAAGTCTGCTACCTTTTATTGCTCCTTGCCCTGTGAAGCTATCTGAGGCTCCAAGCCAAGAGAGAAAGTAGGAATAAGATTGGTGCACTTCCTGGTGCCGTGGGCTGTACACAGCCATTATCTACCGGCCCGTGGGGTGGGGGAGCCTGCCCGGCAGGGCCGTGACCCTGGCGATTGGGTGTCCTTGTTTGCCGGGCAGAGTTGATTCTTAAGTTGTTAATAATTGGTTAACCCCGAACCTATCCTCTTAACGTCCAGCCTACAGTCTAACCTGTGTTCAGTCTCGAAGGCTTTATGGCCAGAAATGGCCTGACCCGGGAAGAATCTTCCTGGAAGATACTTGACCTCCTAGGTCTCTGGGCGATGGGACTTTTTGTTCTCTGTTCCCGTGGTTTTGGATTGGCACCGTTCGCTGCTGCAGGGGATCCTAGCAGGTATAAACGAATAATAAATTCGCACCTCACTGCCTAACTCACATGAATGTTGAGAGTTGGGTCAGCGGGAATTTGCCTCCCCACTCGACGTGGGTCGCCTGCCCTGCTGCGCTGAGAGAGGACGCATTCCCTGAGCACCTGCTGTGCCCCAGGCTCGCAGGGCCCTTGGGAGGGTTTTGCAAGTAACGGATGGGAAAAACAGAGTAGGCGGGGCTTTGGAAGGGCTGCTTTCCTTCCCCGGGGCCTGACAGTGTCACAAAATAATCACCCCTGGCCTCATGAACTCCTGGACATTTGTGACCACTACCCATTTCTGGTCCTGCCGCACAGATTGTCATAGAATCTGAAAACAGCAGTCCGTGGAGAACAGAATACTAGATGGCTCTCTGATGGGCCCGTAAGCCTTCCTGAAGGAAGACTGATGGCTACTTGAGCTACAGAGCTCCCTGCCTATAGAATACTCTGGAATCATTTTTCCAAAGAACGCTCTATGCCCGGAGAGAGGTGGGAGCCCAGTTCGTCTCCGAGAGTGTGCAGGGTGCCACTGCATCTTGTCTTCAGATTGTTTGCTCGCTTCAGGGACGTCCTCTCATAAGCTCACATGTAAGTTCAGAAATGGTTTGAGTCTGTAGAAGAATTCTTTTCATGTTTAAGCTCTGATCTAAGCCAAAGCCTTGGAAATTTTGAATCTCTTATATTTTCTAACCTGAATTAGATATGAGTCTGCTCGTTCAGTTCAGATTTTGACAACATGGCTTATTTCGGAAGCAAAAGGCGCTCACTCCATGAAGTAGCCCATCGTCCCATCAGTTTTCTCTTTCGGTGGCATTTTAATTCTGATGTAATTCAGTGACACAAGGAGAGATTTTAGACCAGGAAAACAGGGAGCTCCTCATTTGTTGCCCAAAGGACTGAATTTTTAAGGGTCAGGTCAGGGTGTGGGAAGGAGGACTTCGAGCTGTATGGATTTTTGCTTTCATTTGTTTCCTTATTTCCTTTCTTTGGCCTTGATTTTTTTTTTTTTTTTTTTTTTTTTTTAAGATCCCAGGGAACAAAATTCCATGTTGAGGAGGTTTAAAACCTTAGGGAAAGGTCGTATCACTGTCTTTCTAAAAGAACTCCTATCAGGAAAGGCTGGATGGAGGAAATATAAATGATATCAACAATTAACATATATTCCTCCAGAATATGTCTCTGTCTTCTGGTGTTTACCAGCAACCTCGAGTGGAGTGGCAGGGGTTTATACTTTGGGAACATTACAGGGCTTGTTTTCTGGCTCAAAGAGCCGCCCTGCAAATTGTCTGCCTTAGTTCCAAGATTTTTTTTTTTTTTAAATGGTTTGTAACACCACATGCTTGGGTTAAGCTTCAGGAATTAACTCATTTCATAAAACTCCCTTGTTTTTCATATTCGGGGCCATTTAGGGTTTGACGGGATGGTGGGTGACATGAAACAGCAGGGGACCCTGGTGCCCTGGACCCTGGATTAGCCAGCCAGCTCGCAGTCCCATCTCCGTTGCAGACGCGGTCACGTGGCTGACTCTCTTCCACTGAGTTTTTACATCTGTAAAATAGAGATGATATTTCCTACAGCCTTCCAGACTCTCAGAGTGGGAAGGATTTCCGCTTTTTGAAAATTTATGCAAATGAATTCAGCAGTGCCGGTAAGGCCACCGTCACAGACCAGAAAAGTTTCACGACTGCAGGTGGACGTGCCACTGAACTTTGTGCCAAAGAAGCCCATTTCTTCATGGCCTTTTCTTCACATGCCAGTTGTAATGCTATACTGTTTCTTCTAACTTCTTGGCAGCTTTTATATACTCTTCAGGTTGGTAAAGTAATTCATAACACGAACAGCTAATTTGCCATTCTTGACACTGAATTTGCGATCCCGTTGATCTGTTTTCCAGTTCTGAGATTTCCCCTAATGCTCCAAGACATGTTTCCCAAAGTATTAAAAGGAGATCGGTTTTAACTGGGGGCTGAGTGTGATTTGAAGTGTGATTCTGCTGTTGCTGGATCAAAGTTTAATCCCTTTAGTTTAATCCCTGACTGCCCCCCCCCCCCGCCCCACCCCTTACAGGTGTTTGGATCTAGTGAAAGTAATTCTGTCTCACTTACACACACACTTACACCCCCCCCACCCCAGACACCTGCCTTGATCTGCGTTCCAGACTTGACTCCTGAGCTGCTGATTCGGCCGTCAGGACTCAGCTGTGCTGGGGCGCTCATGAGTAGCAGGTCTAGACTCGTACGGGCATCGAGGCGGGGCCAGCTGTGTTACCGACAGACTCCTGGGAATGCAGGTTCTGTGCTTCTTTGCCGTGTGCTCACCAGGCGTCTCCCTGAGGGGCAGGGAGACGCTCAGCCCCTGGAGGCATCCAGAGAAGGCGTGGACAAGATCCCATTCCCGAGAGGTTTATAACGAACTACAAGACCCCAAGGTAGGAGGCCGCGATGACTAGCGGGAGGCCAAGCACGAAAAGCCGTGCAGAGGAGCTCACTTGGGGTTTAGTCTTTAGACACGTGGAGGTTGTTCTAATCGAGGGAAGTGGGGAGGCTTCAGGGAAGAAGCTGAACTTTGTAGAGATGGGCGTTCGGGTTTGGGAGGGCTGGGGGTGTGGCTCGGCATCGGCATTGGCTAAAACGCAGCCGTTCCGGGCACGTGGAGGAGGAGGACGACGCTGTCCATTCCTGCCGGAGCAAAGGCTGGGTGAAGGGGAGAGGAGGGGAATGATGTAGGTTATGTCAGGTTGTGGGGCGGCCTTGTTGACTTGATTTTGTTTTCTTCCTCTTTAACCATTGTTAAGGCTGCGTGGTGTGCGGGCCAACTAGCTGCCCAGGAAAAAGCATTCCCTCATTTGTAGCATCTACCCGTGTCTGTGGTGCCCGTACCCCCACTACGGCTAGTTTCAGACTGCCCGCAGATGAGCAGATGGTTCCCAGAATTCCTGAACACGTAATGGCAGCTGCGTGCCAGGATGAGCCTGCCCCAGCACCCCGCGAACAGCCTGGTGGAGAGCCTGTGTGACAAATGGTCACTGTCATACCTGTCTGGGCACAGCTCGTGCGGGAGACCGAGGGAGGGCCCGGGTAGCAGCTGTGTTTGACACCCCGTTCGCTCCTGTGACCGTCGCATCGCTGATTGGCGCATGGGTGGGGCCGCCACCCCAGGGAGGCCGTTCCATAGTCTGGACAGTGACATATGTCTTGGCATGAAGAGATAAGCTGAGTTGATCAGGACCCCTGTCTTGGGAGTTTGAATGAAGGAATCCCAAGATCTGTTTTGCCACGGGGGCAGAAGCTGACAGGGTGCCACACGACAGCTGAGTCCATGGCAAGCAGGAGGCGCATAGGGGCCACAGTTATTACTGAAAACCACATGGAAACAGAGGTTAGAGAGAAGGGAGCAGAAACCCTGCAGCCTAGAAGGGGGCGCCTGGGCCTGGAGCTGCCCCCGCTCTCAGCCGCTTCCCAGGTCCAGGGCCAAGCGTCCCTTTCTTGAGGTGGCTCCAGCGGGCCCCTGCTCCGTGCAGCGTAATGGCCTGACTGGAGAAGTTCGCACACGCCTCGGGGTCCCCTGCAGAGCTCTCCGCGAATACGGCACATCCCTTCAAGGGGAGGGCAGACCGTGGGCTTCTTTAAAATGTTTTTTTTTAATTGATTGATTTGAGAGAGGGAGTCAGCGATGTTGTTCCACTCTCTGTGCACTTGTTGGTTGCTCCCGCTCTGTGCCCTGATGAGGAGGCCAGCCCGTCCCGACCTCGGCGGATGGAGGACGCCCTAACCCACGGAGCTGCCCAGCCAGGCTCAGATCTGTGCTGTGACTGAGGTCACACACGCCCCTGCCCTTATTTCCGGGCACACCCTCCCTCTGCGCCCCTCCCAAGTGGCTTGGGAACATTCTTCGTTTTTCATGACAGCAAGGCTGCTTCGGAATCCCCGATGTTGAGAAAATAGCCAGTAGGCCATGTGGGGGGTGGGGGCGGGGTATCTCCATGGCACTGACCATCACAGAAGTCACGAGAAAATTGGGGCCCAGGGCGGTGGGGAAGAGAAGGAGTCCTTTATTTGCTGAGGGCGTCTGGCAATCGAGTGGATGAGGGGGTGGCTGCCCCGCACTGGTACGAAGTGCCATCTGAAAGAGGCTCAGGGCAGATCTGGGCCGTTACCCCATCTGATGGTCTCACCACAGGCAGACTCGAGAAAATGAAGTTGTTAGGCAGGGGAAGTCACGCCACCGTCTTGGCCCAAGGCTTAGTCACACACAAATTAAGTGGGTTCTCAGGCTGCAGGGCCCAGGATGGCATGGGGGCGGAGCCGTTGCAAGGGAAGGGGGTTTCCTCTCTTAAGGGAACATGGGAGGGTGGGAGAGGTAACAGTCTGGATTCTTTTTTTTTTTTTTCCTTTTACCTTCACCCAAGGATATCTTTATTGATGTAAAGAGAATGCCTGGGAATCAGCAAATGGGATTCTTCTCAGGCTCTGTCCCCAGCTAGCTGCATGACCTTACCTAAGTTGCTTCTGGGGGCCTCAGTTTCCTCACCCTTGACGAGGGATTTTTGCCGACAGTTTGAACTTTTGGCTTGAGAGGTAAAGCTCCTCTGAGCCTCTAGTGAGAGCCGTGGGCTCTTCCCACAGAAATCGGGCCTATGCCTGCAGACAGGCGCCCACAGGCAGTTTTAAGGCAGCCTGTGAGATCCTTAGGGACTGGCGGGGCCCGGATTAAGAAGAGCCCCTGCACTGTTAGGTGGCGTCTGAGCGCTCGCTTTTCGTGTCCGTCCGGTTTCATTCTCCTAGGACCTCGGACCCTGGGAGAACCTGGAAATCTGCTTGGGCCTCCGTTCTGTTGCTGGGAGACGAGGCCCCTCCGAGACCCCTGAGCCGGAGGCTTAAACGGCAGAGCGGGCCGGCTGTCTCCTCGGGGACTCCGTGACCTCCTGAAGTATGCATTCTAGGTGGGGGGAAACGGACGGCACACGTAAAGTATGCGTAAGGCGACGTCAGTTCATGTCAGGGGCGTGAGAATGTTGGTCAAAGATGACGATGCTGTAGAGAGCGGTTGGGGTGGCTGCTATAGCTTCGGCAGGGCAGTCAGAGGTAACTGCTCTGAGGAGGTGACACCTGGGAAAATGTCGGAGTACAAGAAGGAATGAGCTACTGTGCAAATCCAGGGTACGAGCGTTCCAGGCAGAAGATTGGCCTACGGAGGGCCGGCGCGGTGGGACCCGAGTGAGGTTAGAGGGGGGCAGTGCTAGGAGATGGGTCCGGGGGTCGGCAGGATTCAGGTGGCGGTGTTCGGTGCCCACGTGAAAAACAACTGTCTGCACCTGGGGTGACATCTCATAACAATGGCTATTCACTTAGCCACCCGTTCATCAGATAAATTTTGTTTGTTACCCACAATGTGCCAGGAGGCAGTGAGCCAGCCGAGTGAGACAGTGGTCTCAAGTCGGCTCTGAGCCGGTGGCACCCGGGTAGCCTTCTGCAGATAAAGGCTCGACAACGCCAACGGAGGCCAGAAGGTGTCTCCGGGACACGAGGCCCAGGCCTCCACTGTGTTTTGTTTCAAAACCTCCCTGATGGTTCTGGTATGCGGTTGCTGGACCTGCCTTTGGAGCACTGTTTGCATGAGATAGCCCGGCTCCAAGGGGCGTACTGTGGAGCGGAGGGGCCGGGATGCCGCCCAAATCGTCGCGTGGACATGGGAAGAGACTCCGTGTCGTGAGAAGCACAAAACACGCTAAAGAGGGTTTCGGAAGAGGAAGTGAGTACTTTCTACTGGAGGGGTCAGGGAGGCCCAGGGAGCAGCTACGCCCATGTCCTCACCCGTGACACCGGGCGGCCTCGGAACCTGCCACCGAGGGCCGGGAAGGCACAGCGAGTGCGTGCCCAGGCGCGTCCCAGACCGGCCGGCGCACAGCCCGTGCTCAGTAAACAGCACCAGCCACTGCAACTGAGTCTTACGGAATGGCCGGAACTTCCGAACTATAAAGTGTTATCTGTGTAGCTTGTTGCCTAACAAGTTTTTTTTTTTTTTTTTAATAGCGCTTCCACGTAAGGACCCTTTAAATTGAAAATCGCTATTCACCCAAAAAAGCCTGAGCTTGATGTCGTCGCTAACAGGGCGATCGAGATTTTTCAACTACGTCCATCTGTATAACCTCGTACGGGAAGCGTTTTGTTCCTGACATTAATTGGTGCTTAATCTGATCCATTCGAACCGTCTTCACTGTACTTATTTATTGGACTGGCTGTCAAGGAGTGGCTGTGGACCAAGCGTTGTGCTCAGTGCAGTGGGCGGGTCCTCAGTGCCCAAGACCTGGGGATGAGCCCGCCTTCTCCGTGGGGAAGTGAGCGCTCACAAAGCCAAATTCAACCGAGCCTTCATTACCTTGGTACCACCTAGGAAGTAGACTGGATACACATCTACCCACAACATCTGGAACCCATTTCAGTCGGCCAGTCTGTTCGAAAAGGAAATACCCAGATGTGTCACGTGATTATGACCGATTCATTCTAAGAAAGTAGTTTAGAAAGCTTCCGAATCAATTTGCTTATGTTGAGGCTTGCAAGTGGGAGGGTGGAGGGACCGCCCCCACCCCCACCCCCTGCAGGACTGCAGGAAAACCTAGGGAAAGGGAGGGTCTGCAAGGCCCGTGTGCTTTGCACCAGTGTCATCGGGATGGATTGACAGCGTCCTGTCCCCTCTTCAGGCAGTGTGTGTAAATGCTCAGGAAATGGATTAAGGCATTATGGCTTGGCTTTAATGGACCCCAGAATTTTGACTGCCAGAACCAAAAAGGGATTAATCTGCTGTTTAGAGACTATTCCCTGGCGGTTCAAAGGATAATTGCTTGATTCCAAGAAAAAGGCGCAGTTGATTCTCAGCGTGGAGCTTTGTGGACTGCCCACAGCGGTTGCGGGTGGGCGAGTTTGTTTGAAAAGGCCCCCTGCCTGTTCTCTTGGAGCGCTGGGCTGTGTGGGTTGGAATGAAAGATGGAAAGTTGAACCCTGGGCTCAGTGGGAGTCTAATCAAGAGAAAAGTTTCCTGTGGATCAGGCCCAGACCCTAGCTGGCCGGAGAGGCCTCTCTATTTCCTGCCTGAAATGAACCGGCAAAATGAAAAGGCCGGGTGTGTTACAGCAACTTCCCTGGGGGACCCTGCCTGTTCAAAGCCGTCTTCACCTAGATAGAGTTGTTTGTCTCACACAAAAGTCTGAGCCGCCTGAAAGAGGCATGAATGTAGCGAAACAGAGCTGGGGCTCTCTAGGTTCCTCCCCTCCGGCTGGGGAAGCTGTTTGCGCCTTCTCCTTTGTGTCTTTTCTGAAGCCTTTGGCGATGTGAGAAACTGGAGACCTGGGAGGCAGAGCTCGGCTTTCCTCTCCTTTGGGCTTCCCCGCGCTCCGTCAGGACTCAGTGAGAACCCTCTTCCCAGTCGCCTTCCAGGAGGAGTCCTCTTGCGTGGTGAATGCCTCCCCACCCCCGAAGCAGCAGCAGTAATGCAAATCCTGACATCATAAACACATTTCTTCTTGTAAGTGGCTTTCTGTGGAGCTGGGAAAAGGTCCCCCTGCTTACGGTGGCCGCCCAGAGAGGCCCGTTAGGACGTGCACAGTGTGGGAGCTTAATGGTCTGTTTGCACCCCTCTGCTTTTAGGGAACTAATTCCTGGCATCACTGTGCCTGTTCCTCTTTTGATTCTAACCTGAGGCACTGGACAGGCGCTCCCAGGGAGCGTGGTGTGCAGGTCGGTGTGGGCGGATGAGCTGGGACCCGATGTCTGTCCTGGCAGTGGGAAGTGGTTTGGGGGTCAATTGATCTGGGGTGCGAGTGGGTAGACCGTTGGTGAACACCTCCACCAAAGGGGAAGTGGCACGTTTTACATCTTAAGTGCACAGAATGATCCAAGGGTTCCTGATTTCAGTCTGTCTGTCTCCAACTTCCCAGTGGGCGACGGGCACCGTCAGTCGCTCTGGCTTTGCCCAGTGATTCTCACTTCAGGGGCCCCTGAGGGAAGCCCCGGCCTCCACCCCCCTGGGTGGCTGGTCCCAGGGCTCCTGGCCGGGGCGCTCACCTTGAATGCCGACCCCTCGCCCCTCTCCTGTCCGTTCAGTGGGCGTGGGTTGGTCATCTCCTTCCCCAAGCTGTGCCGTGTCAGGGCAAAGGCAACAGATGACCGGGACTTTGGGTGGTGGCACATGGGAGAGGCCCTGCCTGACACTGGCGGTTGGCTGAGGAGATGACAGAGCTCAGAGGACCAGAACGGGGTGCCTCAAATCAGAGTCCCTGCCCCAACTCTGTCTCTCTCCCTGCCCTGGCCCATTCCGAAGCCCCTCTTACCTACAGGGGAGCTAGCGACCAGAATGAAAGACTTCCCGTCATTCTGGCTGGACGCAGGTCTCCCCTGCATCACCAGACAAGTCTTACGAAGGAAGTGGCGTTATCTGGAAAGGGGGGTGTGGGGCCGGGTACCGACCACTGAGCTGGGGACGTCCTAGGCGCTGCTGCCGAGAGGGAGCCATCCTCTCCACCTCAGGGACCTGTGTCCCCAGCCCAGGAGTGTCCTGAAAGTGGTGCAGCTGACTCTGTGTCCATTTGGAAAACGTGGGGGATTTGGGTGACCAGTTTGATTGCAGCTTTAACACATGGATAAGGTAGATTGACGTGGCAGCCAGCGCATACCTTGGGGACAGAGCCGCTTTGAACCAGAGTCACTGTGTGGGGGTGGGGTGGGGGCCTCTTTTCTTCTGCGGCCTGGATCCCGAAACGTTGAGGAGAGTCAGGACATAACTTTCAGTTCTTCAAGTGCAGGCACACCTCCTTCCTGCCCCCGTAGCCCAGGACCAGCCCCTCTAAGGCACAGAGGAAGGTCTCTGGTGGCTTTTATGATGGGTGCTGATTAACGTGAGGGGGGGGCAGGCCAGAGCTTGGGAGAAAGGGATTCATTACTCTTCCCGAACTCGGCAGGGGAGAGTCCGCAACCTACTCAGCCTTTGGACTTGGTTATTTCTGTTTCTGGCAACAGTGTTTCCAAGTCCAGTGTCTTATCCATTGGAACATTTTTT